>PVJH01000632.1:0-282322 GCA_004026705.1 Nesogale talazaci
TGTTGAAGTTGCAGATCCTATGGACACTTGGCACTGAAAAATGGTGCAGAAAAAAAACTATGTTCTTTTTACAAATCCCTAGAAGCGTTTCTTTGAGGCTCACATGAAGAAGCACTGTTTTTTTCCTAACCCTAACTCAAGAACCACTGATTTTAAATGTCACTCCAACCCAACCAAATCCACAGTCAAATTGTTTGCAGTTCATAATAATCCTTTATAGGATTCCCAGGACTATCAATTGTCATGGGGCTAGACTTCTCCTGGGATACAGCTGGTAGGTTTGCATCACCGAAGTTGTAATTTGTAGCCCAACACATAAAGCATGGCACCACCTCAAAATGCTCGGGTACTAGACAAATAATACAGTAGAGTAGTTGTGCCGACCCTATGCTTATGTCAATTTCATGATTGAGATGTAGGGGTGGAGTCTAGCCTGTTAATCTGGAGATAGCCATTGAGTAGCAAATGAGGCCCCTGTCTGGGAATGACTTTCTGCTGAGACTTCTGGGAAATCTTGTGATACTTCCCCAATGGAGATGAGAAGCTATCTCTCCAGTTATTGGGAGTTAGTCTCAGAGATGATGAATCACAGACAAGACAAAATGTAAGCGTCCGGGAGCTGAAGGAGCCGGAGGAGAAGCCACACGGCTTCATCCTGATGGAACCAGACCTCTGAAGCTGGCAAAGCCATGTGGAGACCCCTGCCAATGCTGAGTTGCCTCTACCACCACTGGATGCTGTTGATGGACGCTGGGCCCTGGAAGCAAGGAGCCATGGGGAGACCCCTGCCAGCGCCGGGATTCTGCATCCTCTGGCCTGTGACTTCATGAGTCAGAAGGAAACATTATAGACTGGTATTGGGCATATGGGCTAATATTGGACTTATGACTGTACTGGACTGGATTAGGATGCTTTCTTAATATCCTATTTCTCTTATATATAAATCATACCTTTATATGCATATGCATGTCTATGAATTGTTTCTCTATTCTACCCCGACTAACACAGTAGTTGATTCCAAATTTGCTCAGGATGAAGAACTTTGTGCAAATTTATCTCCTAATTTGATGTTGTCCAGAGACTCAAGTAGCATTGAAACTAGCATGAGAACAAACTCAAATACAGAACTGAAAGTGGAAAATGATATAGTAGGTGTATTGATGCTGTCAGAATGAAAATCAGACTGTGTTCCTTTGGAATGTTGGGTCTTATTTGGCAGCAATATTGAAGTCTACCTTGTCCAACAGTTTTTATACTTGAATCCCCTCTATGTTGTTAAATTTACTCATTGCTGCAGAGTTATCTGGCGCATTTCTAATGTGTGAGAAGAGAAGGAATATTTATTTTTGTAAATTGGCTTGATATTTTAGATAAATATTTTCTCCTTACAGAAATAGAGTTTAGCCTCTTATGACCCCATCTCCCCCCTCAAAATAGTAAAGAAGGAAGGAGATGGGTTCACATTATAAAATAATAACATATAGCCTCTTTCCTGATATGTTTCTAGAAACTGAGGTTTGATTTCTGCATTGTTGGCATGACATCAGTCTTTTTTTAATGAGATTCTATCAGTTCTGAATGAAAAATATAATTAGCAAAGCTACAGCAGATAAAGGGAAAAATGAATCACTTATTTTCAAATATTTTCCCTCTGTGGCAATCAGCATTTACTATCTAAAGTAAGAGCATATTTTAGAAATGAAACTTTTCATCCATGTGTATTCTAACTCAACAACTTGGAGAGAAATATAGAGAAGGAACAATATTTTAATGTCCATTCCAGAAATTCTGTATTTATTTTACATCTGTTTTCATCAAGCTCCTGGAATCCAAATGTCTGTTTTCCTTCTCAAGTTATTCCTCACAGTTTTACTTTCGAATTGCAGTGTTTGGAAGCCCTTTATGCATGGTAAAGGACTGAAACATAGCTGAGACCAATGTTACCAACAGTGCATTATCTCATAATTCTTCAAATTTGTTTTCAAAGGAATTCACAGAATTCTTTAGTAAGGTTGTCATTACTCAAAATAGCTCTGAAATTGCTTTTAGAACCAGAACATATCCAGTCCCACTGACTGATGGGGACAGAACAGTTGTCCCCAACCAAGATTGGCATTGGAATCAATGCTCATAACCCAAGTTCAGACCCATGGCTGTTGATCCAATTTCCATGCACATGGCATCTAGAGGACAAATTAAAGCTTCCCTCCGGTATTTCAAAGATTATAAAACTTACAGAAGCAGACTTCTATGTGCTTTACCCATGGAGAAGTTGGTGGGTTCAAGCCAGTGACCATTCAGTTGACAGCTGAGTACTTAACCACTATGCCACAAAGTCTCACTGAAATCATGGAGGAAACATTAGCCTTTTGATGACTAGGTCTACCCACAAGGTATTTTGATTAATTGCTATGGTCTGGCCCAAAGGAGGGTATTTAAAATCTCTCCAGTGGATGCTAATATGCAATCAAGATGGAAAATCATAGAACTAAAAGTTTAACATGATTCTGAAGGCACATGATAACCAATCTGCCAATCCACTACCTAATTCTATAAAACAAAATTTCACAGCATAGAACCATTCCTGGTAATGTATTAGAAGAGATGTTAGGTAATTTACTGTGACTCCTCTAATTTGCCATGATTTCTCCAGTCTAATAGTTAATTGAGCCTGTGTTCTATAAGCACATGATCCTTAACACCATTGAATTAGTTCTAATAAAGAAAATCTGGAAGAGTACAGGCATATTAATTTTACTGAGTTTATTCGGTTTAGATTTATATTATTTTTTGGTTATATAAGGAATATTGGTCTTGTTTTCAATTGTTTTAAATAAATAGGTACTGAATTCCATGTTATTAATATATGACAGCAACCAGGAAGTTTTTTTTTTGAAGTTTTGTTTGTTTCCTTTTTGGACAGAAGGGAAGGAATAGCTAAGATACTATTTTTATCCCATGGTCTTAGCATGTGTGGATTTGAGATTTTTTTCCTGTTTTATGGCACACGCTTTTTCTGTAAAAAAAATCTCTCCACAATGTGGATTTCTTATTAAATGTGTCTTACAGGATGAGATGGTATCTAATACCCCCAATGTTCCAAATGATTTTGCTGAAATGTTTGATGTGGTAGACCATTTTATCTCTCTGCCAAGTTAATAAGCTTTGACTTTACTTTGTGGATAAACATATTTTTGTGATTGATAGATATGATGAGACTCAAATTGGGAGCAAAACGCATTCCCTCTGATGATAAAGCACAACACAAAAGCAACAATAAACTACAGATAAAATTACTGATAAAAATGTAGTTATGGAAAAAATCAAGGGAAAGCTTAAATGATGAGCATTTTTCATGGGAAGAGTCATTTTTTAAGCAACAAAGAAACAAACAGAAGCCATCACCATGGAAAACTGCCTTCCCTTCCGATGGTGAACTTGACTTTTAAGCTCTCTGGAAAATCTGATGCAATGTTGCTCTTGATAGTATTAATAATCTTTTCCTCTATTACAGAAAACGGGAACATTAAAAGAGTGGTGATGAATTTCAGCATTTCTATAGCTATTAAGGATTCTTTGTGGTTATCTCATATAATCTAATTTGATACGATTGGAAGAACTGAAAGTAAATGCCAATTGTCACAAAACCTATCCATTTAAAAGGTCCACATTTATGCCCAACCACCCCAAATAGATTAACAATGTTGCAAAATTTTAATGCTTGATCTCTGAATTTATAATCCGATTTATTCCCTTATCTTTTTCGAAGAATGCAATGAAGACTTTCCATGTACAAAAGGTCAATGCCCAGGTAAAATTTCAGAAATGACTCTCAGCATGAGATGAGAGGTATTTCAAATTTTCTATGGCAGCTCAAATAATGTATTTTAAGTGATGTCTGCATTAGACATTTACTTCACAAATCAAAATCTTTCGATAATCTCCTCTCATTATTTAAAATTATAGTAACCACTACATATTGAACTTACTTAAGCTGGCAGGCATTGTGATCTATAGTAGATTGAAGCATGCAAAATTGTCACACTGCATCATTAGTGAACTGTACAAGCAGTGATTGCATTTTACAACTTGCTACAATATTATAATTAATGTTAGAACTCAGCAAAAAAAAACCCTGCTTAATGCTCTAGAGTCTATTGCAACTCATAGCCACCCTACAGGATAGTGTAGAACTGACCCTGTGTGCTTCTCAGACTGCAACTGTTTATGGAACTAGAAGTCCTTGTCTTTCTCCTAAAGAGTGACTGAGGTTTACAAAGCGCAAACTTGTGAATTGCAGCCCAATGGATAAAGCACACTACCAGAGTTTCTTTCCTTAGAACAACATTCTGAAATCATTGTCATTGTTATTAGTTGACTTGATCATGTGAACCCTACATGTGCAGAGTAGAACTGCCTTATAGATTTCCAAGGCTATCAAAACAGATTTGCCGTTCTTGTCTTTGGAGACAAGAACCTTTGAGTTAACAATCCCACTGCCATCAAGTTGATTCTAACTCACAAGGACCCTGTGTGGGGTTTCTGAGCCTACATATCTTTCTGGAAGCAGATGCCTTCTTTCTCTTGCCAAGTGTTATCTGGGATTCAATTTTCAATCTTGAAGTTACTTCGACTATTAATCAAGTGCTTAACCATTTGTGCCACCCAAGGAGGAAATTACTGATAACTACATTTCCAAAATGAAGATGAGCGTCATGTTACCTATGCATAATTTTGTGTGCAGTACAAGACAATGGCAGATTTATGGTTCAAATCTAGGATAGTCTGCCTAGGGAGGAAGTGCTTTTTTTAGTAAAGTCTGCTTCTCTCATTTAATTTTTAACACAATGTAGTCAAACTCAAGATAGTATGCACAAAATTCAATATTTGATCAGGAGATATTGGAGCAGGATGAATATAAAAGGTAGTTTGTTACACTCATGTAAGTTGAAATTGATGAAGGAGTAATAAAACTATGAATGTCAAACAAATGTAAATTTCACACTAGTTTACATAGAAGAACTAAATTTTAATTTTGGCAGTTGCTGAATGGCAACAGCTATATTTAAATATCCACGTGTGTGGAATCCTCTATTAATTTACTTTGTGAATTTGAGGAATGAATTTTTCACTCTGAGTTTCAGTGTACCCATCAGGAAAATGAAGAATTCTGCTTAAATAATCTTTTAAATAATTTCCCTGTGCCATAATCCTTCGTTTCTAAGATTTGAACTTTTAACACTTATCATCTATTACTCATTAATGTATCTTCTAAATAAACGAGTTAAAATGTCATACAAATAAAAAACAAATTTTCAAGAAAGTGTCTACTATGAATGCAGTAACTTTTCGCCTTGCCTAAAGTAGAGCGCATAGAGGGGGGGTGGGAGTACTATTTAGAGTCAACATGCAAATAAGGCTCCTAAAAGTAATTTCATATTCCTCCATCATTAACAGGCATAGAAAGTCTTTGGAGAAACTGGGCATCCCTCAAGGAAAATAGCAAACAATGCAATTGAGGAGAAATTTCAGTATCATAAAATGATTTCTGCAAATATACATTTGTGTGGCTTATATCCACCACATAGATTTCTGCTTAAGTTGATCAGTGTCTCAATGTCCTCCAGTGGGAGGGTGTTAAATGGGATTTTTTTCTTTCAGATTCCTCTCGGGTTTTTGAAAACAGAGAACGGGAGATTACAAATGCCCACACATTCTAAACCCAAGTTTAGCGATGGAAGACTTACAATAGATTGGCTCCAAACAGACTTTGTACCTTTTGTTCCAACATGCATGCAAATCTATATCTAAGAGAAGCAGAGATTGATAGGAGATAAATGAGCCTGGTGTTCCCTCAAAGTGTTATTGTGATAAAATGTATATTAGAAATTGCCACTTTCAAGGTACAACTTAGTGACATTGATTACATTCACTATTCTGTGCTTTTGTGGTTGTTAAGTGTTGTGTTTGGCTGGGTTGAACAGAGAAAGAAATCCATATCCAACTCTAGTCCATAAATTCAATAACAGAAAGGGACCATCTTCATCAGCAAATACAAGTCCTCCTCACAAGCATCAATCAAAGTTGTGAGTAATCTGCAAATTAAAGGTTAATAAGCCTTCCTCCAGTTCTGATGCCACATTCTTCTTCATATAGTCCAGATTTTTCTGATATTTTTCTTAGCATACAGATGGAATTTGTATGGTGCGAGGATATAGCCGAAGACATACCTTGCCTGATATTAAACCCTTGTTCTGTTGGCACAACTGCCCCTTGATCCATGGACAATTTGTACATCAACACAGTGAAGTGTTCTGGAATTCACTTATAGGAAGCCAAGTTATTGTACATGTGGGGACAGCTCACTGTGATTTTGATTTGTATTCTCATTCGACGAATGAGCTAAAACATCTTTTCATGTGTTATCTGACAATTTATATATAGTTGTTATTTCCATATGTAATCAAGTCAGTATATATTTAGTTTAAGACGATGGCTAAAGAAAAAAATAGAATAACTTCCTTCATACAACCTGCTGGAGTCATCATCCGATGAAATAGTTTTTTTTCTTCTTAAAAATGAGTGGCTAAAACAAAGGGTTGGAAGAAAAACTAAAGTACAAATATGTAGAGTGAGTTGTGAAGCTGTGATGATAGAAAAGTGGTTGTTTTCCAGGGTGCTCTGCTAAATTTTTATATAATTTGCATATAGGCTTCAGGATTTCAATGTTAAGAAAAAGGGAACAATTTCAAACTAGGATCTCACTACACCGATGTGGAGGGAAGTGGAGCCAGGACCGTTTAAGAGTCATAGTCTTCATGAGTATTGTTATGACTCAATATTGGCCTTATCTTATAAGTACAGGGATGAGT
The DNA here is from genome assembly GCA_004026705.1 of Nesogale talazaci. Classification (NCBI taxonomy): domain Eukaryota; kingdom Metazoa; phylum Chordata; class Mammalia; order Afrosoricida; family Tenrecidae; genus Nesogale; species Nesogale talazaci. The sequence goes on from PVJH01000632.1 coordinate 6,873, forward strand.
TATGGAAAAGAAGTCTGTTAACTGTGCACATTTCTTGTAGGTTTAGAGGATTTGATCTTTATATAGACCTGGAATTTCAGTTGATTTCCAGAGCAACTGTATATGTGGGACCAGGAATATTAGAGAGAGAGGAAGGAAGTAAGGGAAATGAAGGGCACTATTGGAAAGAAATGACAATTACACTAAGTCAAGTTATGTGTATATGCATCTCCCCCATTATGAAAACCTTGTTCCCTCCAAGTAAACAACTATACATTAAGAAGACACCCCAGCTCAATTCAGATCAATTCCATAAGTCTGATAATAGCCTATACGTCTGATACAAGTTTATAATATCCTCTTCAGACTCATGAAACACATGTAATAATGCTGAATGCAGGAATGTCACAGGCTAGGGCATGGGAAGTCAGCTAGTTCCAGTGGCATTGTAAGCATCTCAGCTCTGGCAGGTGTCTCAATGAGGCTTCCAGGGCTCCAGAGTTCTGCTTGCATCAACCATTCTCCATGTGACTTCTCCCCTGTGATGTCTTTCAGAGAGTGAGCAGAGAGAGTGTGTGCATCTCCAGTCCCCAAGAAGTAAAAATAAGATTTCCCAGAATCCTCAGGGGAAAGCCATGCTCACACAGTGCTCATTGGCTATAACCCAATTAACAGAATAGGTTCCACCCCTTCACTCTTCAGTCTCTGAAGTTCCAAATTGACACCACACTATATAACTACCACTGACGGTTTAATTTACTTCCTGGGAAGCTTTCAACTAAATATTTTGTAGAACTCAGGAGGTAAAATTCAGTTGGAGATCTAGATTTCAAAAGTTTTGTGTCCTAATAACTAGACTTCTTATACTCTGCTCTCTCTGAGGATTGGGTAGAGACAAGGATGCACTGAGATTGAAAAGTGTTCATTTCAAGAGAGTCTGTTCATTATAGAGTAAAAGCATCCAGAAGTCATAATATAGAGAGCACCTTAGATTGGAAAATGAAGCACATAAATGAATATTTATGAAGTGAATATGGAGTTATGAATTGGGTTTTAGGGAACTTCTGCAGGGGCCTCCAAATCCTGTCTCTCTCATGTAAGGTGAAATCTCTCTGACTTCCTGGACACATATAGTGAAGGCAGTTGTGGTCAGAAGTAGAATTTCCCTTTTCTTTGTAGGATAACTTGATTCATTTCCTAGCCAGTGCACTCCACACATAGTCACATTAATTTATGGAGATTTGAATATTGCTATGAGACTAATCAGGCTTCATCAGATCTTCCACACCAAAATTATGAGGAAAGTCCTAGTCATCTACTTCCAAAGTAATTGAATGGAAATGGTCTGATTGGCTGTGCATGAGATTGCCATATGTAAAGAGGCAACTTGGTGGCAATTAGCAGCAGTGCATTATGTGTGTGTGTGTGTGTGTGTATAAATGTTGCTACTCACAGGCATCAGTTGGCCTCAGCCATCACGAGACCAATTAACATGAAGAATTCTTGGTGACTGAGGGGGTCAATAGGACAGACTACCCTCCACAAAATCACATAACCAGTACTGAAAGACACTGAAGAGATAGTTTGAAGGAGAGAACTATAATCACCGCCTATTACAACTAAACACTTAATGTTCCTGAGGATAATAGAATAAGTACAGGAATGGAGGACAGAGATCAATTAGCCATTTTCTGAACTTTTGATCCTGTCTGTTTCATAACTGCAAGCAAGTATCTTTGTAGGTCATTTTTGGTAAGAAAATTCATTGTTTCCTACCTTTGTTAGACAGTAAAGTGTGAGGTACAGATTGGACAATCAGATTGGAAAAATCAACCCAGTATAAGAGCACAAATGATGGGCATGGGGAGGATGCATAATATTTGTCATAATTAATAATCAGTTATAAGGACTTTTTATTGTCATTTATCATGGACAGAAACCACAGAGCGGGAAGTATCTTAACCAAATTGCTTGTTTCCCCTGAACTATTTTTTTATTGTCCATGATTATTATGTTGGAGAGCACATAGTAAGAGGGTTCATGTTTCTAGCACATTTTTATCGAAGGTAATGAGGGCAAGCCTATACATTTAGACATGACTTTAAAGTTGTGGCTTTTTATTGAATATAATCTTGAAGATCCTTGGTGGTTGCTAACTGCAAGGTGACCAGTTTGAAACCACAAGAGGATGCGAGAGAGGAAAACAGGACTTTCTACTCCTGTTTACAAACCCACAGAGAAGATTCTACTCTGTCCTGTAGGGTCAATATGAGTGGACATCAACTTAATGGCACTGATTTTTTTTGTTTTGTTGGATTTTCTTATCCTTGGAATTATGTCTGTGTTAGTCCATGTAGACTAGTGAAACAAATGAATAGAAACTTATATGTATATAAGACAGAGTTTTATATAAAAGATAATTAAGAAAGCATATTATAATAAAATGCATATTATAAAGCATTATATATTAAGAAACCATTCCAACTCAGTCTGGTCCAAGCCCATAAGTCTGATATCAATCTATGAAGTCCTCTTCAGACTAATGAAACACATGCAACAGCCCCAAATGCAGGTCAATCCCAGACCAGTGAGTAGAAAATCTTTGGATCCAGTGGCATTATAAACATCTCAGCGCTGGCAGGGGTCTCCATGTGGCTTAACCAGTGCCCAGGGCGTGGGGTCTATCAGCATAGTGGCATGTGTCTTGTCAGTTGACCATCTCTCAGGGAGTGAGCACTGTCAGTAGTGAGTCTCCAAGAAAGCAAATGGGGAGAGAGGGAGAGAGAGAGAGAGAGACAGACAGAGAGAGAGAGAGAGAGAGAGAGAGAGAGAGAGAGAGAGAGAGAGAAGAGAATCTCACCTACAAGGGAGAGATTCAGAATTTCCCAGAATTCTCAGTAGAATTCCACGCCTACACAGAGGCCTCATTGACTATGAGAAGGTAGACAGACTAGTCTCCATTCCTTTACTCTCAATTCTTACAAGGCCCAAACTGAGACCAATTTATGTAACTAACACAATGTCAAAAGCATCAAGTCAATGAACACTAGACAGTAAATGTTGTTATCCCTAATTTATAGAGCAGAAATAAACATAATGCAATGCAAGATGTTACTCTATGGAACATGTAATTTTTCAGGAATGTCAGGATATAAGTTTTAAAATAATTTAAAACAGAAAGATAAGTAAACACTTCATTTTTCCGATAGTCTTAGAACATTCAGACAAAAGATTTTATTCTCTGCAAGGCTATGATCTGGCATTAACTGTCCTGTCATAGTCAAGGGCTTGTTCTACACCTAAGTTGGGAGAAAAAAGGAAATGCCAATGAAAAGATATAAATGCAGATATTTAGAAAAAAATTTCGGGCGATATTTAGAAAATTTTATGAAGAGAAATGCAATACGATGAGTAGTTAGAGAAGAGAAATCCATGTGATGGAATTGTGCTTTCCTCATATTCTCCAAATGCCAAGAGATAAAAACAATTAGTGAATCTATTTTAAAATATTGTATCCTTTTAACTTCCATCCCTTTGTACTACAATTATGTTTCATCTGTGCATCCTTCTTTCCAGAAAAACTTGTCAATTCCTTTTACTGACACAATTACTCATCACTAACTCTCACTGCCATAGAGGTGATTCTGACTCATAGCGACCCTACAGGACAGAGGAAAACTGCCCCTGTGTGTTTCCTAGTCTATAAACCTTTACAGGATCAGGAAGCCTCTTCTCCCACAGAGATACTGATGATTTTTGAAATTGAGACTTTGCAGTTAATAACCCCACAATTAACCCATCATACAGCTAGGGCTCATTTACTTATTTGTATAAATATAATAAACTGTAAGTAAACACGTGTTTCACTTATTATCATGATTATTGTGGCAGTTACATAATTTTATGACAACTTTTGAAGGGGTGTAGTGTAGCCTGTCAATCAGGTCACAGATTGATGGCCTCACTTGGAGGCATGAAGAAGTTAAAAAGCTCACAGGAGGCCACATACACTTTCTGTTTGTCTCCCTGTGAGACACTACTGTTTACAAGCCACATGGAGTTGCACTGATGGAGCCAGAGTCCAATGGAGAGCCACGCCAGCATTGAGATCTTCCACTGCCACGGGTTCCACAAGACTTTTCCTTCACTGGACTGGGATCTTCCAGCATTTGGCATAATTGTATGCATTTTGTAAGTCCAAACAGGAAGGCATTTACTGGTATCAGATAGATTGGCTAATATTGGACTTATGGAGCTGATCTGGGCTGGCCTGGGATATATTCTCAATATACAATCACTCTTTCATATAAAGCTCTTTCTTATACACACGAGTGTCTATAAATTTGTTTCTCAAATCAACCCAAACTAACAAAATTATGAATATTATTACTATCACTTTTTTATTTGATTGTCCTATAAGGTAATAAATAAATATAAAAATTACTTTTGATAACTTAAGAAAAATTTGACTAAAAACAGACAATCATTTTTGTGGTAGTTACATAATCTGGTGTCAATTTGAGACTGGAGAGGATTAAGAGTGAAGGGGTGGAGTCCAGTCTGTCAATTGGGTCATAGCCCAATAAGGCCCTTGTGTGGACATGTCCTTCTCCTGAAAATTCTGAGAACTCCTGGATTTTCCTCCCTAGAGATGGGAAACAGTCTTTTCTCTCTGCTCACTCTCAGGGAGGTACTCTACTGAAAAAAGACATGGCCCTATGTCCTGGAAGCAGGAGAGACCAGATGGACTGCGGCAGTCATGGGCTTATGTTAATTTTTTTATTGAAATGTAGGGGTGGATTCTGGCCTGTTAATCTGGAGAAAGCCATTGAGTAGCCAATGAGGCCTCTGTCTGGGCATGGCTTTCACCTGAGACTCCAGGGAAATCTCACAATATTTCCCTCGTGAAGATGAAAAGCTATCATCCCCAGTTGTTGGGAGTTAGTTTCAGAGATGATTAATGAGACCTCTGTGTGGGCATGGCTTTCACCTGAGACTCCGGGAAATCTCACGATATTTCCCTCGTGATGATGAGAAGCTATCTTCCCCAGTTGTTGGGAGTTAGTTTCAGAGATGATTAATCACAGGCAACACAGAATGGCGGCGTCTGGGAGGCCGGAGTAGCTGGTGGAGAAACCACACGGCTTTGCCCTGATGGACCGGACCTCTGAGGCTGGAGCAGCCAAATGGAGGCCTTTTCCAGCGATGAGTTGCTTCTGCCACCACAGGATGCTGTTGATGGACCCTGAGCCCCGGAAGCGAGGAGCCATGGGGAGACCCTGTCGGTGCCGGGACTCTGTACCCACTGACCTGTAACTTTGTGAGTCAGAAGGAGACTTTATGGACTGATTTCGGGCATATGTGTTAATATCGGACTTGTGATTTTGAGCTGGACTGGGCTGGGATGTTTTCTCAATGTCCTGTTCCCCTTGAATATAAACCCAGTCCTTATATCCATATGCGTGGCTTTGAAATTTGTTCCTCTAGTCTACCCGGACTAACTCATGGACCAACCCTGATACAACCAGACCTCTGGAGTTGGAGAAGCCAAGTATATACCCCTGGTAGCACTGTGATTTTTACAATGCCACTGAACCCAGAAAACTTCCAGCCCACTAGCCAGGTGCCCTCCTGCATTCAGCATCATTGTATGTATTTCATGAGTCTACCCAGAGTAGCACACATAAATGTTTATTGTTGTTAGGTGTCATCAACTTGATGCCAATTCATAGTGACCTGCATATAATAGAATGAAACACCGATTGGATTTACACCATTCTCACTACTTTTACACTTGTACCCATTGTTGCAGTCACCTTGTTAATCTATCTTGATTCATCAATTCATTCACTTAGCATCATTGTGATAGGTAAGTTTATTGGGCCAACATGGCGAAAGAAGAGAGGCTGGTCTGTTGTGACTACATGGCCATACACACAAATAAGATCAATTGAAGGGCGTAGATAGAAATGGCTCAACGATCCTCACCCTTGCTCTCTTGCTTTTGGATCTTTAGACCACCCAGCTGCCTTATTTGTCCTGTGCCACAATCTCCAAGTGATACTACCCATGGGACACCTAATCTGTGGACTGTGCTGCTGTGAGTTGAGGTTCCTTCAAGCCCTGCTTCCCCATGTTCCTAGAACTTACATCTCTTGAGCTGGGGACTGTTGGACTCTGTCATCAGGCTGAGTGTTCGTGACCTGCTTTTCTGTGTGCTGCTTGTGACGGGATAACCTGAGTTGCTCTACAGAGGACAACCCGGTGGCCCTCAAAACTCCAAGGACTGCCAGTCTGCTATCTGTCTCACGCAGGTGAGTTTTACCGAGCAATTTATGCTGCTTTATAGATTAGTTAACTGTTTTTTTTTTATTTTCTTATATATCCTTCTATCTATATAAATATGTAAAGCGCTTTACTAGTGTCCTGGTTTTGTTTCTCTAGAGAACCCTGGCTAACACAGTTATTTATTGAGGTCTTTTTATTTCCCAATTTTTCTCTAAATACTGATTAAAAAGGAGTCAATACCAATACAAAAAAAATCCTCTCAAAACGCTGATTATCTCCTTAAAGTGTTTTTATTACTCAGAGTCAACACACATACCATAAACAACCTCATCTCATAGTATTCCAATTTTTTCAGAGTGGCCTTTGCATGTATGATTTAATGAAAATTCAAAGAACATATCATGAGTGTTTTACAGTTAAACATTTGTGCACACTTTGTTTCAAATCATCCATTTCAATGTACCAATGATTATCATACCTCTCAATGCTTAAATTCCTCCTTCTTCCCAACACTCTGTTCTTGAATAACTGCTAACATCTGGAATTTAGAGGGTTTCTTTTTTAATATGGTGAATTCAGTTCAATGCCTGAAGGTTAAGGACTATAATCTTGGGTGTCCAATTAGTTTCTATCTGATCAATAATTCTGATCTATTTTATAATTTAAAGTGGTTCCACAGTTTTTCACACTTCATCCTTAACCGTATTTTGTAATCTTTTTTATAGAACAGCCAGCAGTGGTAGCCATACGTTATCTAGTTCTCAGTTGTTGTGACTGATATGCCCTTTAATTCATTGGACTGATTTTTTCCCATAGTTGTGGGTGTCCAACCCATCTTCTTTACTCCAAGTAATGAGAGACAGTGAGCTGTCCTTTAGACTGCTGCTCAGAAGACTTTAAGAAAAAAACACAACTCTTCAAAATAGGATGGAGAACACTGTCTTTGTGAATGATGCTATGCCAAATGACCACGATCCCTGGAACAGAAACCCATTGCCTAAGGGAACTTGGTTATGTCTAAGAAGTTTTAATAACTTTGCCCCCTATACTTTCCACCATATTCATGGATTTTTTTTTTTGCAGCAAGGGTGCATACAAGTGATGTGTGTGTGATTGCGTGCATGCTTGTGTGTATAGTCAGGCTCTTTCCCACATCCCTTTAGACTGTAAGTCTATTCATGCACAGATTTGTAGACTACTGACAGGAAAGGAGTGTGTTTTTGAGAGGGTACCCACAAAATATTACAAAAGAGCTCTGCAAAGCAGAGCTTTAGCAGTACACATTTTTCACACTAGGTGAAAACCAAGCAACTTGCTCTGAGTTTTGCCTCCAATGGTATCATCTGGGAAGGTTCTCACAGTGAATTTTTTGTAAATGCAGTTTTGATTAAGCCTCATTTTTTGTGATGGCTGTATGACTGTGAAAGTTTGTTTCCTGCACAGTAAAAATGCTTAGAAACTTTGTACATACCTTACAAGGCAAGGTTTACCTTTATTGAATTTCATACATCAAAATATCTTATTTATACAAATGAATATATGCAGGCATGACAAGCTTAATGAGGTAAAACTAAGACCATACTAGTAAGGGGAGGAAATATTAAATAACTAGAGGATAGCTATGTCTTTCATCAGTGCTATACTAGACCCTGGATATACCATTCATTCTGTGTGGTCATTCTGTGAAGGACTGTCCACCTATCTTACAGGTGAGTTTTGGGTTTCCACTTTGTCTGTGCTCCTTCATGTAAATTTGATTGCTTGTTTTTGAACTTCTGATAACTATTTCCACCTGCATCTCAAGATCACATGGTACTTCATCATTGTGAGTTTTGTTGCTTCTCTGCTCTAACGTATGATTTCATTTTTTCTAGTGCAATGGTTCTCAACCTTCCTAATGCTGTGACCCTTTAATAAGCTGTGCATGTTGTGATGGACCCCAACCATAAAATTATTTTTGTTGCTGCTTCATAACTGTAATTTTGCTATTGTTATAAATCTTCATGTAAATATCTGACAGGGTGATTGTTACAAATTGAGCATAAACTAAGCATACCTATTAATTACAAAACAAAATGCAATTTTATCTTATGAACTTTTTATTTCTGATGACAGATAAATGTAATTTTGTCTTGAAACATGATGTAGCATAGGTAACAGTCTTAATGCCCAGTACTCATATGTGGACATATCTGGATGTGGGTGGACCCATCTGGAGATGGATAGAGGAGCAGTTACTGAGTTACTGGTCTCAGTTACTGAGACCATGGGAAATATGTGTTTTCCAATGATCTTAGGCAACTCCTGTGAAAGGGTTTTTCAAACCCCAAAGTGGTCATGACCCACAAATTGAGTGAGAACTGCTGTTCAAGTGGCTATATATGCATTTTACTATTATTTTCCTAATTGTGGGGCATAGTGCATCAAGGTGTTGATTTTGGTTCTTTCTCTTTTCTGGTATGTGCAAGTTGATGTAAATTGTCCTCAAAGCACTGACGTTGCTGCTTTCCAAAGGGTTTGATATGTTTGTTTGCTGTGTTGGCAGTATTGTTTTACTCAAGAGATTTTAAAATTTCATCCTTTATTTCTTCCATTACCTAGTAGTTTTAAAACAGGATTTCTTAAAATTTCTGTATATTTGATATTTTTCCTTGTTCCCCTTACTATTCACTTCTAATTTCCAGGTCTTGTCGTTAGATAACCTACTTTATAAATTTTGTGATGTTGTCTCTCTTTATTTACAATATTTATTAAGCCATAATAATTTATCATACAATTCAATAGTTCGATCATCTCAAAAAGGGGCGTGCAAGCATTACCCCAATCAACTCTGAAACATTTCCTTCCTTCTTGTACTTATTGCTATTGACTTTCTATTTACCTCATCATTCCCTTGCATGCCCTTCATGCATTCATATATCCCACTATTTTCTTCTTACTTCTGCTCCTGAGGTGTCCCTAAACTGATAAACATACAAAAACAAGGGATAACAACAAAGAGCTAGCATGACCATACAAAACCAATAATGAACTCAATTTGTGATAAACCAGAGAATATAAAAAAAATTATTGTAAATTCACATTTTGTCCAGGTGTTGACCTCTAGTCTAAGTACAACTGCCAAAATACACTTTGCAATGCTTTTTGCCTACTCAATAAATTGAGTAGGGACCTTGTAAATGGATTTTGGGCTACTACGATCATCCATATACATATAAACATAAATGTATAAATATATGCTTGTTCTGTGCCAAAATATAAATAAGATCTATTTTTTGAGATAGTTCTATGTGCCCTGGAAAAGAATATGTATTGTGTTTTCATTGGGTAGGATGGTCTGTTTATGTCTATGAATTTAACTTGATTAATTGTGTTATTTACTTCATCTGTGTTTTGACTATCTTTTAATTATTTCCTTCATTGCAAGTGGTGTATCAAAGTGCCCATGTCTCTGCACTTATGTAAGAGTTTGGTGATTTTATTTAGCCTTTCTTACATTGAGTGCATAAAGGTTAGGGTTATTTTCTTGTTCAAGGAGCTCGACTGGTATAGTCTGTGGTTTATATATGGAGATGCCAGCTAAGCACAAGTTCAACAATTCCAACCTACCAACCACACTGCTGGAAAAGATGACGCTCTGTTTCCATAACAATTTAGTCTTGACCACTCACAGTGATAGTTCTACTCTGTCTATAGGGTCAGTGTGAATAGGAATCAGCTAAGTCACAGTTCTTGTTCAACTGACCCACTTTTCCTTAAACATGCTAGATTTTGCTTATAGTTTTATTTGATCAGAAATTAATATAGCCAATCATGCTCTTTTTTGACTGCCATTAGCTTGATATATTTCTCACCCTTTGATTTTCAGGCTATAAGAGGATACCCCCTCAAACTAGAATTTGGCTGGCTAGTGTGGAGCTTTCACAGTACACCATTTTAACACTACGTGAACACGGAACAAATCATTCTGAGTTAGTGAATTCAATGGCTTTGTTTGTGAATGTTCCTTTCTGGTCACAGGAAGTTTTTTCGTGAAAGCAGTTTCTCTCAAACCTAATTTTTTGTGATGGCCAATTTAAAAGAACAGTGTGCAGCTATGAAATTGTGTTCACTGCTCGGGAACAAAATGCACCCCAAATTTTAAATACAGAACTTTGAAAAAAATCTGGATATTTTTGAGGGGTTTATCCCTCTTATTTCTGTCCTTATGTCTAAAGACGTCTGTCATAGATAGCATATTGTTGGGCCCTATTTTCTTACACAATGTGCCACTCTCTTTCTTGACTGGTGCACTTAATGTATGTAAAGTCGGTATAACTATGGATGAATATGAATGTATTGCTCTCATTTTGTTTTGTGTTTCTTGTGGTGTTAACTGGTTTCTTTATTCAATATTATTTTCTCTGCTGAGTTCATTTTCTTTGTTGGTTTCTTATAATTTTCATCATTCCTGTTGTCTGAGTATTCTGATGAAGTCTAATAACTTTCTTTTATGCTATTTCAAAGCTATTTTTACTTATTTTATGTATTTTTTAATTCCTTTGTAAATTTAAAACAATTTCTCTATCTTATAGATCTACTTGACTTCCCCTCCACTTGGAAATTCTGTAGCTATATGTTTTCCTCTGTTTGCTTTGTAAAGTCTTCATGACAAGTTGATACTTGGTTTTCTGTTTTCAGTCTTAAAGGTTTGCTTTACTTTGGTCACTTCTATATTTGAATTGACATCAACGTGGTACTGCCATGTATATTAATCTTAGTTTTTTGTTTTTTTTTTCATCCTCTCTCCAAATAATTGCTTCTAATATTTTTGTAAGATTGTCCAGGTTTTTATAAGGCTATTCAAATTCTGTTTATTTGAAAATGTTTTTATTTCACCTTATTATTTGATGCAAAAGTTTTGGGGTTTTACTATTCTTGATTGGAATTTTGTTTTCTTCTATATTTTTATGTATTTCATCCCATTGGACTTATTGCCTACCTGGTTTCATCTGACAGATCAGTCTTAGTCTTATTGTTCTCATGTTTTGGTTTTGGAAAATGGATCATGGTGATTTTCCTTTGCTGCCTTTTCTTCGGGAGGGTGGGACTTCCACCTTCTTGACATAACTTCTCATCTTTCTTGATGTAAGGGAAGTTTTCTTCCAGCAATTATTTGATAATTTTCTCTGTGCACTTGAAACTTTATCGATGAGAGCATGGGTCTGACCTTAGGTTAGGTAGAACAGGTCTGGGAAGGATGTGCTTCACTGTTGGGTGAATAGGTGGGGGCTGGTCATGTTTCTGGTCACCAGAAAGGTGAGAAGCACAAGCTAAGGTTCTATTTTCCTTGTTGCCAGTCACTAGTGTGCCAGGAAATTTTCTGAATGGAGTGCTGCTTTAAAAAGTTCATGCCAAATGTGTTGTGTTAGGCCAACCAACCATTCACTCTCCTTCATCCTTTCATTAATTTTGCTAAGCTTCAGCTCTTAACTGGTACACAATCCACTTCTCTATCCTTTAAGATGAAGTTCAAGATTTTGAGATTATTACCTGTGTCTAGTTAGGTCTGTCATGAACTTTATGTAAAGGCTCTGTATAGCTTGTCTGCCTAACTCACTATATTGTATGACTTTTTTAATGCAAGTATATAGTGTGATGATCTTAAAAATAGTTCACCTTGAAATTGGACATTACAGAATACAAGTGACCTCTAAAACTGCAATGATGAGACGTATTAAATAATCAAGGACTAATTTTATGTTCTGACTTGCCCCAGCTATTTTAGAATAATAGTAATATTACATCAAATATTTTCCTAGATTCATGACTTGAAAACTCTCAGAATCTTGTATTGTGCCCATTTTATTTACCAAGGTATTTCTGTTAAAAATTAGGAATGAGGAGTCACAAAATATTTATAAGATTTTTTCATTGAAATTGCCCGAAATACTATGCAAATTTTTTCATCTGTTTTCATTCAGAATACTGACTCAACTGATTTATGATTTGTGTTTAGGGGAGCTTACTGTTTATAAATATCAACCCACTGACCCTGAGTACTAAAGTGATTTGTGTCTAAACCACTAACATCAGATCTCCTGCCTTAAGTTCATATTTGGTCATTGACTAGGGAAACCTAAAGTCCTATGATCTGTTGTGTTAGTCTGGGTAAAGAAACAAATTCATAGACATGTATATGGATATAAGGATAAGGTTTATATACAAAAGGAATGGAACATTGAGAAAGCATCCCAACCAAGATCAGTTCAAAGTCATAAGTCTGATATTAGATCATATGTCCGATACAAGTCTATAAAGTCTCCTTTTGACTGACAAAGTCACAAACCAGTGGGTGCAGAATCCCAGTACTGGCAGGGATATCCCCATGGCTCCTAGCTTCTAGGGCTCAGGATCCATCAACAGCATCAACAGTTAGTAGAAGCAACGCAGCGCTGCCAGGGGTCTCCACGTGACTTCTTCAGCTTCAGAGGTCTGGTTCCATTAGGGTAAGATTGTGTGGCTCCTCCTCCAGCTCCTCCAGCTCCTCAGATGCTGCCATCTTGTCTTGTCCATAGTTCCTTGTCTCAGAGACTGATTACAAACAACTGGGGAGATGACTTCTCATCTCCACCAGGGAAATACCATGAGATTTCCCCGAAGTATCAGGAGAAAGCCATGCCCACATGGAGGCCTCATTGACTACTCAATGGCTATCTCCAGATTATCAGGTTAGACTCCACCCCTACATCTCAATCATGAAATTAACATAAGCACATGACTGTTACCGCTGTTTTGGAATGGATAGCAAGGGATACAAAAATGCTTCCTTTCCTACTCCTTTAAATTGATGTAAGTAAGAAACTCAGGTAATGCAATTATTAAACACTAAGATGCTAAAGAAAGTGTTGATGGTTCAAAGCCACCCAGCAACTCTGTGGGAAAAAGCTCTAGCAGTCTGCTCGCATAAATATTACAGGCAAAAATAGCTATGAGGCATTTCTACTATATTGCATGGGAGCACTATGAATTTACTCAGTGGCACCAACCAATAATTGGAAATATCCTCCTAATCAAGATGTTCTCTACTGCAACATACTCACTTTCTGTGCTTTCGCTTATGTTTCAGTTTCCATTCTACTTGGAAAATTTTGAATTTCATTGTTGTAAAATTTAATAGCTGCCATTTTGATTCAAAGTTGGGGCATTGAATGTACAACAAGGGGAGTCAATGTATGGAACATAATCTATGGAAATATTTTGCATCTTTGTTGAGTTTACTCTCTGTTAGAAACTAACTGATCACTGGTATTTCATTGAGTTTGTTGAATTGAATATGTCATTCCACTTCTATCTAAGTGTCTGAGGCTATTAACAAACCCAATCAATCATTTTATCAATATGCTACTCACACGGAGAACTGAAGCCAGCTTGTTTGTTATTTCAGTCTGTGAGTATGTTGCTCTTTCTGCCTCTATATTTCTTTATTTTACAACTAGGGTGTGAGGGTTTTCATACTATGTTTCTTGCCAAAGAACTTAGCCAGAATATTTCATAAAGTTTCTCCATGGTATGTTTTATTCTGTTATGATGTTTGACATGAAGCAGCCTCTCTAGGCAACTTATTGCTTGGTGATGTCAATTGGTTTCATTTTAATCAGAGACACTTCATTCATTTCAATGAGCAAACATCTTTCCTTGATCAACTTTGCTGTGACCTTGGCATGAATTATCTCTCTTTGGAAGTAATAACACACTGATCCCATTAATCTTCTCAGTGATGGTATCTGACTTTAAACAATTGTTACCAACCTCGAAGTTGCTTAAAAGAAAAGAAGTTTCATGCAAATTTGCACCCATTCCACTGAGGTCATCTTTTACAGAACTGCCCACAAAAGAGAAAGAATAAGGCCGCATTCATGCCTACCCACGCAGCATGAATGGAGCCTCTTAGAAGTTGTGCTGCCCTTATTGGTCTTGCTCTGTAGCCTTGGTGACCTTCCCTGAAAATAATCCCTCCTTTGCAGTATAAGTATAAGATAAACCCAATGTTGTAAGCTAATGTCTCACATCACCATGGAAATTTGGGATAATAATGGGATTGAGGAGGCGATGGGGAAATTGAAGTCCCTTTCATTGCTGGATAAAAAACCCTCACTGTATACAAAAGATCATTTTCTTCATATGTGTCATTTCCAGATGGATAAATGTTTGCAAAGTTTTAGGAGATAATTGGAAGTTCCTTTTAACTTTCTTTCTTTATTATATTATTGGTTGGGGGTTAATACATGCCATACCATTCCATATTTCAATCACATCAAGTTGACTTGTACAATTACTGCCATAATCAGTTTTCAAAAATTAGTTTCTCTTTGGATTCCTTGACATTGTATCCTTTTACACCACCCCCTCCCCAAAGCAATGTACCCCCTCCACAAAGCCCCTTATTATACTTGTTGCCCCCATATGTTTATCAATTCTGGGTTTTATATATGGAAAAACAGGAAAGCATATAACACAGCTTCAGTGACATAGCACCTCTAATGATATAACACCTCTGAGATGTACTCTAATATTAACAGACAACAACAAACAATATAAATCAAATATACAGAAATGGAAACCAGATCAAGTCCCACTTTCATCATAGGGGGAATCTACTGCTAAAGTTTTAACTGCTCAAGTGAGTTGTATGCCTTTGATCCTGCATTCTCCTCTCTCCCAAGCTCTGTTTAGTGACCACTTTCCTCCCTCGACTCAATGTTCAATAGGGGGAGTTCTCCAGAGGCTTATGTCCTACATAATTCCACCAAGGAATATTGGACTCCCACTGTGATCCATTGTCTTCTGCATACAGAATTTTCTCAGTTTATGTTTCTGATACTAATCCCTCTTTCAACTTCCAGTCCTGCAATGCCTGATGATGGTGTGCTTCTCCCAAGTGAACTTATTTGACATCTCTGTATGCTAAGTAAACTATCAGAGAATCTGGATTATATGAATAAAATGTGGCATCAGAATTGGAATAAAGCTTATTAACAAACTATAAGATGCAAATGACATAACCTTGCTTGCTAAAGTGGGTACTTGAAGCACTTGTGGTAAAGATCAAGGATCGAAGCCTTCAGTATGAATCACAACCCAATATCCTGAGGACTGAAATTCTCACAACTGGGCCAATATGTAGCATCAGGATATATGGAGAAGACATTGAAGTCAAGGATTTCATCTTGATAGGATGCACAATCAATGATTATGAAAGCAGCCATCACGAGAGCAATTGACACATTGTGTTGGGTACATTTTCTGCAAAAGATCACCTTAAGGTGTTAAAGAAACAAAGCTTAATTTGAGGACCAAGTTGTGCCTAACTGAAGTCAGGGTATTTTCAATCACTTATTATACACATGATAGTTTGAATACTGAATAAAGAGACTGAAGAAGAATCTATACATTAGTGGGCTAGTGAAGATGATAGACTGCCAAAAGAACCATCAAATCTGTATTGGAAGAAGTACATCCTGAATATTCCTTAAAAGCAAAGCTGAGGAGACATCATCTCATTTTTTTTGAACATGCATTTAGGAGCGACTGCTCCCTGAAAAAGGACATCCAGCTTCATATAGTAGAGAGGCAGTGAAATAGGGCAAGGCCTTTGGCAATATGGATTGGCACAATGTTTGAAAAAAATGGAGTTTTGATGATTGACTAGGCAGTGTTTCAGTCTGTTGTACATAAGGTCACTATAAGTTGGAGCAGATTGATGACACCTAACAACAGCAATATTCAAAATACTATCACATATGTTTACCTATTATATTTTATGCAATCATATAAGTAAGTAATGTGAACTGCTGTAACAATCTCACAATCTTCTTGTTTAATATATAGTCCTTTTCATTCAGACCTCTCCCAGTCTATCACTGCTTTAGTAGTAATTTTTATATGATAAGGAATTATTAAATACACAGAGCTTGTGCCTTTGAGTAATCCCTTCTAAGAGAACACTATGGAACATCATCTTCCAATATCTCAATAGATTACCAATGATATTTTATAGACAGGTATGAATATTATAAAAATCTCTATTGTTCATATTGAATTAAGCAGAATCCTATCAAATGGCTTTAACATGGTTGTAAAGGAGGTTGGGAATGAATAGTCTTTCTGTGTCATCGAGGAATATAAATGGAATGCTATAATCTCCATCTCTACTACAGTATGAAAAAGAAATTTCATAGGTAAGGAAATTGTAGCATAATGAATGTCAAAAAGCTTGGAGTGAGTGTTGGATCTCATTTATGAACCCAAGTCCCAATTATTTTAAAAGAAATCCCCACTCACCCCCCAAAGCAGGACATAACACAAAGTGTGTGCAGCAGAGCAGCAAGGGGAGCGGAGCAACAAAGTTCCAGGTGAATTCTGAAAATAGACTTTGGACTCCGGTGGCAGAACTTGGCACCACATAAGACCTGACTGAAAAACATCCATAAGGGTCAGAAGACAGAACTGGTCTTACTCATAAGCTGCTTTTCCTTTTTTTTTTCTTTTCACGTCTGCCTATATAAGATAAGTAGGACAAGCAATTCTGAGGAGAAAGCAATGGCAACAATAGTTCTGGGGGACAGAGAGGAGGAGGTGAGGGAAAAGAATGGGGGAGCAAACAAACCCAGGGGCAAGGGAACTGCAAGAGTTCTAAAATTAATGACCAGAAGAGCATAGACTGCCTGGTGGGGTTTAACCAACTGCAATGCAGCCGAGAAAAGTATGAGAGTTAATGAAGGTAGAACATAATAGTGGAACAGGAGGAAAATAAAAGTAAAAAGAAGAAAGAAGCAGAAGGCAAAAGACATTTACAGATGTGTAAACATAGGAATGGACATGTGTAAATATATAAATATATAATAATGGGGTATAGGTCCATGTCCATATATTTATAGGTTAAATGTTAACATAGCAAACAGACACCGGGCCTCTACACAAGCCATCCTTCCATTCAAGAACACTTTGTTCTAATAACTTGGCATTCTGTGATGCTCACCTTCCCATCACGATTGCTGAAGATAAAATGGGAGCATAAACTAATGCACTAAAGAAAGCTGATGGTTCTCTGCTTTTAGAATATATAGTGTCTGGGGTCTTAAAGGTTTGAAGTCAAACAAGTGGCCATCTAGCAGGAAAGCAGCAAAGCCCACATGGACTAAACCAACCAACCTGTGTGATCATCAGGTGTTCACGGGAGCAGTCAGCTTCAGGCATCAGAAGATGCAAAACAAATAGCCATTTTAATGTGAATGAGATGGGTTGGAATGGAGACCCAAAGTTCATCTTTAGACATTAGGACATTCTCTCACAAAAGAGTCATAAGGAAGGGACTAACAAGCTAAGGTGCAGTATACCACCAATATGAAACACACAAAAATCTTCTCATTCTTTAATGCTTTTTCTCCCCCCACTATCATGGCCCCAGTCCTATCTTACAAATCTAGCTAGACCAGAACATGTACACTGGAACAGAAAAAAGCTCTCAACACACAGAATTCAAGACAGATAAACTCCTCAGGAACCAACAATGAGAGTAGTAATATCGTAAGCATAGAGGGTAGGTGGGGAGAGACGGAGGACTAATTGCAATGATCAATATACAATAACCACCTTCAGGGGCATAAATGACAGAAATGTGGATGAAGGAAGACAACAGACAATGTAAATATGAAAATAAACACCAAATCCAAATTATCAAGGGTTCACATGGATGGGAATTTGGGGGAGTGTGGAGAGTAAAGAGGAGTTCATACCAATCCCCATGGAAAGAAAATGTCTTGCAATAATTATGGCAACATATGTACAAATGTTCTTGATGCAATTGATATATGGGTTGTTTTAAGAATTGTAAGATCCCCTAATAAAATGATTTGTTAAAATAGCAAAATAACAGCACATATTTTGCAGCATTACCTTATACACCAAGAACTGAGGACTATTTTACAATGTTTTTATGTCTTATTCAAAGTTTATAGAAGTGGAGAAAATGGGCTATGATACAGGATCATGAGAATAAGAAACAGCCATTCATTTTGGGGGTGGGATTAAAGTTTCTATTATTAACCCTCTTGAGTGTGTAAAGAAAAGTCTAAGTGGGCAGAGCATGAAAATTTTGATTCATGGGAGCCTGTCATCAGAATTTATTGCTGCTTTAATACATCCAGAAAACTAATTGCTGTCCAGAATAGCAATTAGGAGATATATCTGTGGTTGATTTTTTTTGTAGAGTTACTTGACAATATTTTTACATTGTTTTTCATTCTTCATCTTTGTTATTCCTCTGCCCCTTGCTAGATCTGCACTGATGCTGTGCTAGAGTTCTCTAGAGAAACAAAACTAGGATATAGATAGATCGATCGATAGATTAGATAGATAGATGATAGATAGATAGAGATATGCACAGCATGAAAGAATATAAAAGCTAATCAGTCCACACAGCAGTACAGAGAACTAAATTCAACTTACTTCCATGGAAGAATTAATATATTAGGAGTCTTTCAACTAACAGGGTTGCTGGGTCCAAAGTCAAGGAAGCAAACAGTTGAGTCTTCCTTAAGGCAATGCAGGCAGTCCCGCCACAGACAGCAAATAGCAGGGCTGGTCACCAACAGTCAGCAGCTCCAGAGCTTAGTGAAGCAGGCCCAAATGAGATTTCATACTCAAGCAATGCAAAACAACAAGATCTACCAGAGATGAATAAATAGCTAAAACTGCTGCGTGCTGGTCCTATCACCAGACAGCAAGAGAGAAGGGGGTGGACCTTGCCAAGCCATGTATCTCCAGTCCAATCAAACTGCGACCTTATTAATCCCATGTGTTCCTACTGATCAGGTTGGCACAATAAACCTACCTATCACAGATGCTTAAGCAAATGCCAAGGAATTTGCTGGTTGCAAATAAAACTTGCCCAAACAGCCAAAATGCTATACACAGATATATAATTAAAATTTACTACTCAGTAAGGATTGCATGCTTTTCCACAAGGCATGATTAAATTTATATCTTAATTAAAGCGAGAATGAAGCAGCATCTGCCCTCTGCCTTTCTATGCCCTCTCCTTATTCTCACCATATCTTCTTCCATAAAAGCCTAATTACTTGTTTCCTCTGCTATCTGTTACTCTGACATTTAGTGTTATTATATTTTTGTGTCCATTTTTTCAAAAATATATGAGAACATTCTCCAATTCAATAACTTCTACATATGTAATCCAGTGTCAATGAATATGCTTTTTATGTTGTGCAAACATTGATATCCATTTCCAAATTGTTCCACCAGTATTTAAATAAGTTCAATGCATAGTAAGCAAAAACTCTTCTTCCTTTCCCAATGGTAACCATAGGTCTACTTTTCTTTCTATTTTAATAGTTTTCTTGATATAATGATCCCATACCATACATTTCTGTAGTAAAATTGCTTTTACAATAGCTTGTATATATATCATCACAATCAGTTCTAATGTTCCCTCCCCCCTTATGCACTCACTGATGGATCCCCAGTTCCCCTCCACAGTTCCCAATAAGCCATTGCATCGGCTACTATCTCTGCATCCTCTCCTCTGTGTGGCATAAACTGGGATACTTAGCAGGAACAATCAAAAACAAAAGAAAAAAAAAAGAAAGTAACAAAATAGTAATAATAATAATAATAATAATAATAATAATAATATGAAGATAAAGAATAAAAGCAGAGATTGAGAAATAAAAGACTACAAACAATATTTTAAAAGTCAGAGAAGAAATGTCTGTCGTGGAGCAAGCAAGAGATATTTGAGCCTAGAGCAATTTCATGTTAGGTCAAGAGAGAGGTCAATTGACCAAGTATCATATCATATCATGGCTCAATTCACAATAATCATTGTCTGATAGTAAAGCTGTTCGAGTCCCTCACCTGTGGCTAGAAGGAATTTGTCAAAATTTTAATCCATGTTTTTAAAGCAGATTGTTGTTCAATATCCATATATTTGATTTCTTCCTGATATTCATATTGCTGATTTCTAACTTTACAGCATTATATCTGAGAAGATAGTTTGTAGTATATTGGTTTCTAAAATTAATTAAGGCTTGCTTTCAGACATAATATATGGCCTATCTTACAGAATGTTCCATGCTCACCGGAAAATAATGCATATTGTGCTGTTTGGGTGTTGTGGTTTTTTTATGTCTACAAGGTCAAGTATATTAATTGCTTTGTTTAGTTCTTCTGTCTTTGTGAACTTTTTTCTAATTGTTCTATCCTTCTAAAGTGATGTGTTGAAGCCCCATAAGATTATTGCAGGGTGCTTTTTTTCCAGCTGCTCCTCTGTCTCTTGTCTCTGTCTGTATGCCTCTCTGTCTCCCCTCCCCCCACACTCTCCTCCTCTTTTCCTCTCTCTTCCCTCAGGCCACCACATGTGGGTGTGCCTTTCCATGAGGGTGCTTGTGTTCAGTTCACTGTAAAGCCTGGCACTTCTATCCTTTATAAAAAATCCTGCTTGGGTCACACACCAAAAAGGAAACTATTATAGGGTTGTTTATTGCTCCCTTGAAATCTATAGAAGTTTGATCAAGGTAACTTGAAGGACGTTCATTAGGTGCATACATATTTATTAAGGTCATGTGTTCTCTAGTTTTTTTTCCTTTGATTATTACATAATATACCTTTTTTTTCTCTCACAATGGATTTTACCTTGAAGTACATTTTTATCAGAGACTAGTATTTTCACTTTTTAAAATGCTATTAGCTTCAATTTTTCCTACCCTTTTAGCATTGGTGTATTTTTGTCTTCATTTCTAAGGTGTTCCTTGTAAGCTGAATTTTTATGATCGTTTTGTCTACTCATCCTGCTACTATCTATCTTGTGAATGATACGTTTAAACAATTTTACACTCACTGTCATTTTTGAAATATATGAATTTGTTGCTTTCATTTTGCTGTTGTTGTTGCTTTTCTTCAAAATTTTCAGTTGAGTTCATTTTGTTTGTGATTTTCATGCCTTTTGTTCTTTGTTGTTATTGTAGTATTCAATAGGTTTTCTGTTTTTCCTTTTTCTTTTGATGAGGTTTTTTCATTTTCTTTGAGTTTACCTTATTATTTATCTTTCCCAAGTTTAACATTTGTTGACTTTTGCAATCGATTTAATGTTCTCTCCAATGAATTCTTTGTATGTACATAATTTCTTCTTCTTACTTCTTTGTTTGTTTGTTTGTTTTTTGGGGGGTATCACTGCCCTCTGGTGGGTGTAGGAGGCCCAGCCTTGCTCCTGGAGAGCTGCTGCTGGATTTGAACTACCAATCCAGTGGGCTGCAGCCCCGCACACAACCACTATGTCACCAGGGCTCAGTCCTCTCTTCTTACTTCTTAACTGTCATGATTGCGGATGGATAAACTGGCTTCCTATTTTCAGACTTGTACTTTTATTTTACTTTCTTTATTATGATGATTGAATTGTGATTTTTTGAGAATTCTTTTTTTTGTGTTTATTTAAGCTTGATGTCTAATATTTTTTTATGGTTGAATTTGATGGTAACAAATTTACCAAAAAAACGCTCCCTATCTGGAAACATCCTCAATCATATTTTCTATTTTATGGACAATTTTTCCTGGATATAAGATCCTTGTTTAACATTTTTTCTTTCAGAATTTTATTATGGCATATCACTGCCTTCTTGATTGCACTGATCCTGCTAAGAAACAGAGCTTGGTCTTTGTGGTTCTCTTTTGTAGAATTTTTTTTTTCCTGAGCAGCTCTGAGACTTCTGTCCTTTTCCCTAGTTTTGAAAAGTTTGATTTGGGTGTGTCATAGTGATTTTCTTTTGTGCCTTAACTTGATTAGTATTCTTTCAGCTTATTGGATGGATATTTTCTACTTTATCTTAATGATAGGGAAGTTTTCTTCCAGCAATTCTTTAATAGCATTCTCTTGCTTTTGTATATCTCATCCTATTTTGGAATTCTTAGTACAGATATGTCATTCTTTTTCATAGTATTTGTGTTAGGGTTGTCTAGAGAAACCAATTCATAAACACTCATACATGTATAAGAAACATCCTTATGTAAAAAAGCACTTGTACATTTAGAAAACCTTCAAACGCACTCCAGATCAATCCCATAAATCTGATATTAGCCCATTTGTCCAACACCAATCTTTAGATACCTCTTCAAACTCACGAAACATATGCAATGTTGCTAAATGCAGGGAGATCGCAGACCAGTGGGTGGAAAGTCTTGTGGATCCAGTGATTGTGTAAACATCTCAGCATTGTCATTGGTCTCTATGTGGTTCCTCAAGCTCCAGGACACTAGAGTACCTCCATGAGCCTTATCAGCAGGAATGTCTCACAGCAAGATATTTATCTCCTTAGTGCCTCCAAATGAGGTCATCAAATTGCACCCTGATTAACAGGCTAGACTCCACCCCTTCACTCTTAATATTGTCAAATTGACAGCAAATTACATAACTCTCATAGTGTCCTACATAATACTCAGGCTTTCTTTGGAGTGTGTTTTTTTTCATTTTCTCAAAATATGGAATTGTCTTTAATCTCACTAATTTGACCTTCCATTCCTTGAATTGCTTTTCTATTTCAATGTATTATCTATTTTAATGTCCTAGTATTTATCTTCTGAATTTCTATTTTATGTTTTTGAATACTTTCAAATTGTTGCATTTATTTTGTCAAATTTCTCTTGTAATGTTTCCATGAATTCTTTTTTATGAATTCTTCTATAATTTCTCTACATCCCCTCCAACTCTTAACTACCTTTTCATCATCTGTTGAATGTATCTAAGAATTAGTCCTCTGAATTCCTTTGCTGATACTTCCAATGCTTTATCTTCCTCTGGGAGTTTTTTGGCTACGTATTTGTGTCACTCTTCTTGTGCCATTATGTCTTCTTGATACCAATTATTAGTTGCAATTTTCTGCTACCTCGAATGCATAAGGGTATTTTAAAAATTGCATTTATTTTTTAGTCATGTGATATAAGATTGGGCGGTGGTCCTTTTCCAAGAGGTGCAGCTATTGAGTACAAGAATTGCTACATTGTGTGATCATAGTTGTCTCCATCAAGTAGAGCAAGACAAAAAAAAGACAAATCTACAACAAAAATAGACCCCCCCCCACACACACAAGATAGAGGAAACAGTCAGAAGATTCCGGACTTCAGGCTGTAGTTGAAAACAAAAGGAAAAGGAAAATCAAGGCACATAACCAAGCCTGCCTTCATAAACCCAAAGTACTGCCAACTTTAATCAGCACTGAGTTTGTCTTTCCATAAACTACTTCAGTCCCAAAGCTCATGAATGTGTAGGTCTTGCCTCTATGACACTAATCTTTTTTTAAAAGTTCCAACATTCTCTTCCCTCAAACTCTGTTGTTATAAAAAGACCTGAACTTGATTCTGATAGACCATGGATGCTCCCTCTTACAAAGAGAAGAGCATATAGTATGTGTCCCTGACTCTTTAGTGTTGCTTTTCTGGGAACTCACTTGTGCCTTAAAGTGAGATAGCATGAGTCCTTCATTTAAAAAGAATGAAGGGCAGTAAGGCAGGCAGGACAAAAAGGAAGGAAAGAAGAAAGAAAGAAAAATCCTCCACTGCTAGTCTGGCTACTCCAGGGTATTAAAATGGTGTGCAGAGATCTGGAGTGTATAGATGCCACCTGGCTAACCTATTCCACTAGTTTACTGAAAAAAAAGAAAGAATGAAAATGCCCCATGCTGACGCTGGCAGTCATAGGCCAGGGACCAATATGTGGGCCCATGGTTCTTCCTTGTTCTTGGGAGGGCCAGAGATTGAGGGATGGTCCAGATCCCACAATGATAATTGCATTCTGGTGCAGTGTGGAATTCCTCTCCCATCCATTCCTCACAGTGGATGCCCACTGTCACAGCAACAGTAATTTGTCAGTTGTTTGTTTTCTGTGAGTATGCATTGACTCAGCTTTCTTGTTTGTCCTTAGAGATTCAAGGTTTCAAATATTTTTCCTCCATATTATTTTTCTCCCATTTTTGTTGTACAAAGTTTCTGAAGTAAATCTGTCTTGACCATGGTTTTTTTTCTTGAGGGAAAAGCACAAGACCTTTATTTCACATTCTTTAAAAAACATTATTCCCACATGGATTAGATATTTGGATATACACCATTACTTAAAAACTATAGAAGACTGTGAGAACGCTTCAATTTTTGACTGAATGACTTGATGTCTTAAAGTGAATCTAATTACAGTTCCTACCTTAATCTATTTTGGTACTGGATATTGTTCAGATTTTAAAATTCAGCTATTGGAATAGTTTTTTTTTTTCCCCCATAGATTTAGCTTTAGAGTTTTAAAAGAGTGCTGATGATGCTTTGGGGACAAGTATTGGGTTGCAAACCTACAGATTGTTGGTAAAAAGTCACAAATGGCTCCTTAAACCTGTGAAGATTTTTAAAGCCTCAGAAATGCTATATAGAGTGACCATGAGTCAAAATAGACTCAATGGCAGTCAATTGTGTTCAACTTGTCGCTTGTCAATAGTATATAAAGTATAAATAATAATAATCACATTCAAACTCATTGCTGGAGAATCAAACCCTGCTCACAGAGTTACTTTGGGACTCAGTAAAAGTGCCCCATAGGCTTTAAATTCTATAAATCTTAAAAGACAAGGTTTTCTACTCCCATAAAGAGTTACAGTCTCATAACCGTAGAGGGACAGATCGACCTTACACTATAGGGTCACTATAATTCAACATCAACTTGATGGCAGTGTGTTTTTTCTACCAAACCAAGCCAAGTTCAACTCACTGCCATCAAGACTATGTCTACCCATTGGGACTCCATCTAGAGTTTCTGAGACTATCCCACTTTATAAGAGTAGACAGTTTCATATTTCTCCCAGTGAAGCAAGTAAGGAGTTTGAGCCACTGATGATTCTGGCTAACCTTAAAATACTGTAACTAGTTTAGCAAATTCACACTTACTGTGACTCTGCTATATCAGTATTTCTGCTATTTTGCGTTTTTATCTACTCTGTCTTTTTTTCCCAATGATTTTATTGGGGGCTCTTATGCTTTTATAGCATTCAACACATTATTTGTATAAAACATATTTGTACACATGCTCTCATCTTCATTTCCAAAAAAAGTTTCTACTTGAGTCCTTGGTATAAGCACCACTTTCCTCCTCCTTTTTTATAAATCATTTTTATTGGGAGCTCATACAGCTCCCATCATGATCAATATATACATTAATTGTATGCAGACCACATTTGCACACTTGTTGTCATCACCAATCTCAAAACATCCTCCCTCCACTTAGGAACCCAGTACCAGCTCCCCATATTTCCCCTCCCTAACCCTCATGAACCTTTAATAATTTACAAATTGCTTTTACTTTTTCAAATCGTATACTCTCGAATGTGTTCCTTCACCCACTTCCCCACTGCCCTGTACCCCAGAGAGGAGGCCACATGCAGATCCCTAAAATCGGTCCCCCCTCTCTATTCCACCATCCTTCCACTCCCCAGCATCACCACTCCCACCACTGGTCCTGAAGGGATCATCTTTCCTAAATTCCCCATGTTTCCATCTCCAGTGTACATCTCTTGGTCCAGCCAGACTTGCCAGGAAGAACTGGAACCATGATAGTAGGTGGGAGGAAGCATTCAAGAACTAGAGGAAAGTTGCATAATTCACTGCTACTACAATGTACCCTGACTTGCTCATCTCCTTCCTGAAACCCCTCTGTAAGGGGATGTCACATCTATTCTTTTTGTTTTATCTTTTCTTTTCTACTTTCATTGTGGTGATTAAAGTTTCTGCCTAATAATTACCTGATATTTTCACTTGTAATGACTATGCTTCTTGTTTTCTTAAGTTCTCTTTTGTTTTTATTCAGATATATTGTTTTTTCAAGTCTTTTATTTTTGTTGATTTTTCTAAATGTGTGATTCTTCTATTCTATAAAAATCTAATGTTACCCTTTATGTAACTAGACTAGAGAAACAAATTCATAGACATCTATATGTATATACAGGAAAGGTTTATATACAAGAGGAATGGAACATTGAGAAAGCATCGCAACCCAGTCTAGTCCAAGGTCATAAATCCAACATTAGCCCATATGTCTGATACCAGTCTATAAAGTCTCCCTCTGACTCATGAAACACATGCAGTCAAAGCATCCTAGCACTGGCAGGGCTCTCCCCATGGCTTTTCGATTTGAGGACTCAGGGTCCATCAACAGCATCCAGTGGTGGTAGAAATAACTCAGCGCTGGCAGGGGTCTCCACTTGGCTTCTCCAGCTTCAGAGGTCTGGCTCCATCAGGGCAAGCCCATGTGGCTTCTCCTCCGGCTCCACCATTCTCTAGGAATCAGCATCAATTAGCATGCTGTCATCTCATCTTGTGAGGAGTTCATCTCTCATCTCCATGAGAGAAATACCCTGATACTTCCCAGAATTATCAGGAGAAAGCCATGCCCACACAGAGGCCTCATTGGCTACTCAATGGCTATTTCGATATTAACAGGCTAGACTCCATCCCTACATCTCAATCATGAAATTGACATAGGTACGTGACCGCCACACCCTTTTTACTGCACATTTCATAATTTTCAAGTCTCAAATTTTAAATTTCCCACTTGGTCTTTTTTGTTTATTATTCTGCTTCCTTTGGGTTTCCATATATAGTTTACATGCTATTGGTTGTTTCTTTATATTGGCATGATCTGATGTTTGTCTTATGGATGTTCCCATCTGCTAAGTAATTACCTGCCCATTCTTATTTTAGTCATTCTGTAGTGCTAAAGCTAAAAATTGGTACCAATTCTCTGGCTTGTGAAATTTCAGCCCTGTAACTTTTAGGGCTCAGAATTCTTAGGGAGCACTTCTTTTCTTGTGTGTGGCATCACTGCCCTGGTGGGAGTTGGAAGCCCAGCCTTGATGCTGGAGAGCCATTACTGGATTTGAACCGTCAACCCCGTGGGTCGCAGTCTCACACACAACCACTGCACACCACCAGGGCTCAGCCCAGGGAGCACTTCTATAGTTGTTTCTTTACTTTCAAACAGAATTGAGATAAGATTGAAATATTTAATGGTGTCCATTTTCCAATAGGCGGATTGTCTTATAAGCAACCCCTGCACTGATGAAATAACCTTTGAAGTTTCCCAGCTTATACTGGAGTGCAAGCTTGATTTTTCATCTTGCCTTGTCTTTTTTCATTAACAGTAGTTAAAGCTTTAAGCTTTTAGTAGCAAAAGTTTTCAGATATTTCCAAGATGACACAGTTTATGATCATCATTTTCGCCTCCTGTTTGTTTTTTGGGGGGAGGTGGAGGTTTTAGCCTCCATGTTTTTCATACTTTCATGTGAGAAGAGCCAAAGGTTTAAAAAAACACATTTGTCCTATTTTGTCAGACAATGCTGCAACAGTCTATAAGTCTTTATATTATACTAAATAGAACACTGTCTAGCTAGTAAAATCAAACTAGATTATATGTAAATGCTTTTTAAAGTTGAAGGGCATGACAAAGAGGAAGATCCTTGATGAAATGAATTGACATAATATCTACATCCATGGTCTCAAACATAACAGCAATTGTTAGGGTGACATAACAGGGAACTTGTGTGTATGTGTATGTCCTTAATGCTTCTATAAGTTGAAATCAGCTGGCCAATTTAAAAACAACATTTGCAATATTTGCAATTCAATAAAGGTATTTGTATTATTTATCTATTCTAATTATGTGCAGTTGGTTTATGTCCAAATGTCTAGAAATTGTATACTCCCTACTATTTAATGACCCATTATTGATTTTTTCTTTTTTCAAAAGTTTTATTTCAATTCAATAATTCAGTCATATCGTGAAGAGTTGTACAATCATCACCACAATTGATTATAGAACATTTTCTTCTTTCTAGCACTCATGGTTATTAGTTTCCCATTTCTCCCCAACCTTCCCTTATATAACCACATGGAAATTTTAATGCCATAACTGTGTCTGCAGATTCATCGATCCTCGATTTCATATACTAAAAACAAATAAAAATAAATGAAAATGCTAACAATAACAATATTAAAGAAAAAAATTCTACTTAAAAGGATGAAAATTTTAAAAACTAAAACAACTCTAAAACAGGTCAAAAGAGGGATTAAATGATAAAGTTAGTTTTTTTTATAAATAGCTTTATTGGGGGCTCTTCTAACACTCCACACATCAATTGTATCAAGCACATTTGTATACTTTAGGCCACTATAATTTTCAAAATATTTTGCTTCTACTTGAGACCTTGGTATAATCTCCTCTCTTATTCCCTCCCTGTCCCACCATCCTATTCTTATGAACCCTTGAAAATGACAGATTATGGCTATTTTCATATTTTTATTAAATGATAATTTTATTGGGGCTCTTCCAATTCTCATTAAAATCCACACATCAATTATATCAAGCATATTTGTACATATGTTGCCGTCATTCTTTTCTAGACATTTATTTTCTCTTGAGCCCTTGTTATCAGCTCTTTTTTTCCTACCCCCCTATTCTCATCACCCTTTGATAAATTGCACAGTTCTATTTTCTTTTTCTTTCTTTCTTTTTTTTTCTTTTGGGCATCACGGCTCTCTGGTGGTGGGAGTAGGAGGCCCAGCCCCACTGCTGGAATTGAACCTAAGTCCCAGTGGGCCGCAGTCCCGCGCACAACCACTACGCCACCAGGGCTCAGCCACACAGTTCTATTTTCATAGCTTACACTAACCACTGTCTCCTATCCCCCTTGTTTTTTTGTTGCTCGTCCCCCTAGAGGGGGGTGTGTCGGTTTGTGTTGATCATTGTGATCAGTTCTCTCTTCCTCCACTCATATCCCCACCTTCTGCCTACCCTTCTGCTGTCTCTTTTCCCATTCCTGCTCCTGGATTCCATGTGTCATCTCCCTTTACAGATGGTTTCTGTTGTTGGTGCCTTTTGGGGTAGAGGGATATAAGTCAATTCTTGCAATTTGTTATGCCTTTCTCCCTCTTCTCCCCACCACCTGCCCCCTACCTCCTGGTATTGCTATTCCCATCACTGCTTCCGCAGTTTTCATCAGTCCTGGATTCCATGTGTCCAGAGCTCATAATCGTACCAGTGTACATGCTCTGATCTAGCTGGGTTTTGTAAGGAAGAACTGGGATCATGGTAGCGATAGGGGAGGAAGCAATAAAGTGCTAGAAGGATATTGTGTGTTTTGTTGGTGCTATACTGCACATTTACTGACATGTCCCTTCCTTGTGATTCTTCTGTGAAGGAATGTCTTATTGTCTACAGATTGACTGTGTATCTCCTTGTTCACATTAAAATGATTGTTTGTTTGGGTCTTCTGATGCCTGATATCTGATCCTACTGACACCTCATGATCACATAGGTTGATGTGCTTCTTCCATGTGGGTTTTGTTGTTTTCCTCTTACATGGCGACTTGTTCATCATGAAGCCTGTAAGACTTCAGATAATATATCTCTTAATAGCCAGGCATCATCATCTTTCCTCAAGGTGCTAAATTTAATCTAACTACATTTTCCATAGCTTACTTCCCAATGCACTCTGAATGATAACAAGGCTATTAAAATCACATGATACATTCAGTCACATGATACATTCAGAGGGGGTTAATCTGAACCTTAGTCTTCATGGATACACCTTCACATTTTTAAATTGATACCACATTTAAATGAATCAAAGGGGGGTTGCCAAATAAGTTGCTACATTTTAACCTAACTTTATTTACTGTAATCAACTCTGTAAGATGCTTTGTCTGATAAGAAGGGTATTCACATCACTTGACGATAGTCAAAAGTAAGTTCACCAAGGCTTAATCTATGTGTGGATTCAGTACATGACTTTTGGATTTCTTCATCATCCATAGCCTACAAAGTAGGTGTCCACAATTTAACCTTTCAGATCATTCCCTCCTTCAGATTTAGATTATATGATTTAAAATCCTTAGATCACACAGGCTGTTGTGCTTCTTTCATGTGGACTTAGATGGTTGCTTATTTGAATACAGGCCTTCAAGACCCCAGACTCTATTCATTCTTATAGCAGGACACCATCAAGTTTCTCCACCACACTTTGTTATAGAGCTCATATTTTCAGTGATCTCTTTATGAAGACAAGTATAAAGCAGAGCTATGAAATTATGAGTAATTTTTCTGAGATTGGGACTAGAATTATGTGTGATGCAAAGAGTCACTTATAATTCCATTGATTATAGTTGCCTATCTTCCACTTTAGAAATATTATTGTCATTTTATGTTACAGAACATTATCCATCATCTCCCTGGGGAATAAGGTAATTCCACTGATAGTGTTATTTATTTAGCCAGTGGAATAGAATTAAAATCACAATTGAGAAATGGAAATTATACAAGTATGAGCTGTTTAATAAGCACAATATATGAATTATTAATTTGTACAGATTAAACTCTTAAGTAACTAAATACGGTTTACACATATAAATAAGGCTTAGCAATAAAGCAATAACTTCAATAATATTTACTTACAGTTGCAGAGCCAGGCCTACCATATTACTACATATCCTAATTGTGTTAGTTCTGGTTGACTAATGAAACGAATTCATAAGCACTTATGTGAATAACAAAGAGCTTTATATAAAAAAGCAATTGTAGATTGAAAATATATCCCAGTCCAGATCAAGTCCCTAAGTCCAATATTAGCCTTTATGTTCAATACCAGACTATAAATTCCTCTTCAGACTTAGTCAGCATATGCAAAGAGTTCAAATGCAGAAAGATCACAGGCAAGTGGGTGGAATGTCTTGAGGATCCAGTGGTGGTGGAAGCATCTAATCACTGGCATAGGTCACCACATGGCTCCTCCAGCTCCAGGAGTCTGATTTCATTAGCTTTGCATCATGTGGCTTGTCAATAGGAAAGTCTTGAAGGGAGAGAGTTTGTGTCTGGCTTCCTGTGAAATATTAATCTCCAGTGTACTTTCAGATGAGGTTGTCAAGCTCTGCAACCTGATTGACAACGTAGACTCCACCCTTCACTCTTACTAGTCTCAAGTTGACACCAGACTATGTAACTGCTACATTAATAAAGCAAGGAATTCACTAAAATAAGATGAATATAGAAGTCCCTGAACACCATTCATTGGATGCTCTCAAGGCAAGAAATCTAAGTCAAAGTCATATAAGTGTCAGACTACCCGCTTGCTGTTGCTGCTGTCTGCTGCTGCTCACAATATGAAATTTGGGCCTTAAAATCAAGGGCTACAAGTGAGTTTGAGTTAGAGCTCAAATCACTGTGGGGTTTCCACATCAAGTCATTTTGGTGGAGTCTATGAAGGATGTTGTGTGTCTTGAAAAGGCAGCTTCTAAAGTCCCAGTAGTCTATATTACATGCTCTGACTGGATAGAAACAAGGTCAAACATGTCTAATTAGAAACATAGTACCAGGCATATTGTCCCCTTGGGTTATATAAAAGTGTTGTTAAGTGTTGTTTTTTCCCCAACCATTATTGATTTTCTATGCAGATTCAGATTTAACTAAAATTTATGGAGTTCTTTCAACATGTCTGGCTGTGAAATAGCTACCTTTAGGTAAAAGAAGAACCTGACTGCTGTGCATAATTTCAGCAGTAAATGAAGGATCTGAGAAGTTAATATTCTTGCCTAAAGTTTTAAAATTGCTTAGGACACACAAATAACAAATTGCATTAAAATACATTGTTTTCATTTTGCACATTCTTATTCATGAATTTAAAAGTTATAATAATTAAAATGAAAGCCTCTTTATGATGTGTTTGTGTCAATTACCTTGATATTAACTAGCATCATTTTCTTTTATTAAATTAATATCAAAAGTACTCAATGCCATCAAGTATGTTCTGACTTATAGTGGTAATGCTGTACTGTTTCTTTGGGTTTCTAAGTTGATAAACCTTTTCAGGAATAGAATGTTTCACCTTGTCATTAGCAGCCTACCATGTGACTAGGTTTCTTTTGTCTAAATTAATAGAAAGTCCTCAGTAATTCAGTACTTAACCTACTAGTGCGAGAAATGTTGAAAAAATGGTACCTGTCAGCCAAAAAATAGCAAATTGGTCTCTTATTCCCTGTATGGATGGCATACAGCTGGGAAGCTTAATTTTTTTTCTTTTAGATTTTATATCATAGAGCTGTTCAAAATACATACTTTTGCATATGACTACATCTCAGTTTTCTTTTTTTAAATAATTTTATTGGGGGTTCTTACAGCTATTATAACATTCAGTACATCATCTGTATCAAGCACATTTGCACACATGTTGCCACACAATTTCAAAGCATGTTCAACTTGAGCCCTTGGTATAAGCTCCTCTTTTTAAAAAAAGCTATCCCCTCCCCCCGTTTTTTTAATGAATCATTTTATTGGGTACTCACACGTTCCCTCACGATCCATACATACATCAATTGTATACAGATTTCATTCGCACACTTGTTGCCGTCATCACTCTCAAAATATCCTCCCTCCACTTAGGCCCCCAGTTCCAGTTCCCCATATTTCCCTCCCTTACTACCCCCCATCTACCTTTAACAACTTACAAATTGCTATTTTATATCGTATACTATCTAATGTGTCCCTTTACTCACTTCCCTGTTGGCCATGCCCCAGAGAGAAGGTTATATATAGATCCCTGAAATTAGTTCCCCGTTTCGACTCCACCATCCCCAGTTTTCAAGACACACTTAATTCCTAAATCCTAAATAATGTAGTAATGATATTGTTTTAATTATAATGAAGGTTTTTTTGGTCAATTTTTCAATATTGTTAAAAATACAGTTATATTCCTCAGACATATTTTAACAGACTTAAAAATATTTAAACTCCAGATTATTTGTGTCTCATGGAAGTTTGTGTGTAATTAAAATCCATGTGATGTACTCCTCTCATAAGAGTTAACAATAGCAATAACTAATTTAATTGAGTATATCCTTCCTGAATTTAGACACTGTCTTAAGAATATATTCGATGTATTGAATGCTAATAAGCAAAGACGAGTTATGGGATGACAGCAAGGTTATCATGCAAGAAACAAGATCCAAGGTTATAAAACACAGGAAAGAAAGCCTACACCAAACAGCCTGATAGTCTCTGAAACTTACTATTGATTATGGAATTACTAAAGCAAATGGATAAATGATGTGAAAGAGCTAAACAGATTTCAAAGTAAAGTTAAAGACAGAATGAAGTACTATAAAGAAATTTTCACTGAAGACATTGGTGAGGAAGTGAGAGGTGAGACAACAATGGATATATTTTAACAAATGGATGCTATGCTAGAGGTTATCTTTTCTACACCAAGAAATTTGGAAGGTGGATATCTGGTTAAACAAATGGAAGAGTTCCATATTTATGCTCCTTCAAAAAAAAAGGTGACAGGTGACAACAGAATGCATACATTACTGAAAACATTATTAATATTGTGACAAGTAGAATTCTGCATACATATATTAATTTTTGGGTGTTCTTACAGTTTGTGGCAGTCATGTGCTTATGTTAATTTCATGATTGAGATGTAGGGGTGGAGTCTAGCCTGTTAATCTGGAGATAGCCATTGAGTAGCCAATGAGGCCTCAGTGTGGGCATGGCTTTCTCCTGAGACTTCTGGGAAATCTCATGATATTTCCCTCATGAAGATGGTAAGTTATGATAAGTTGTTGGGAGTTAGTCTTAGAGACGATGAATCATGGACAAGACAAGATGGCTGTGTCTGAGGAGCCAGAGAAGCCACACAACTTGACCCTGATGTAGCCAGACCTCTGAAGCTGGAGAGGCCACGTGGAGAACCGTGCCAGCGATGAGTTACTTCTTCCACCATTGGATGCTGTTGATGGACCCTGAGCCCTGCAAGCAAGGAGCCACAGGGAGACCCCTGCCAGTGCCAGGATTCTGCACCCACTGGCCTGTGACTTAGTGAGTCAGCAAGAGACATTATAGACTGGTATCAGGCATATGGGCCAATATTGGACTTGTGACTTTGAACTGGACTGGGTTGGGATGCTTTCTCAGTGTTCCATTTCTTTTGCATATAAACCCTTTCCTTATATCCATATGCATGTCTATGAAATTACCTCTAGTTTACCCAGACTAACACACAGTTCTTATAACAATCCATACTCCAATTGTATCATGTATATCTGTATATACATGGCCATCATCAATTTCAAAACATTTTCTTTCTACTTGAGCCCTTGGTAGTTATTCTTTTTCCCTCCCTCCCCAACCCTGCAAACCTCATTACCCTTTGATAAATGATAAACTATTATTATTTTAAGATAGTTCACTATCTGCTCTCTCCCTTCACCTATGGTTCTGCTGTTTGTCCACCTCAGGGTGTGTGTGGGAGGTGTTATGGGTTGATCATTATGATCGGTTCCCCTGTCTCCCACATCTTTCTCCACCTTCCCCCAACCCTCATGGTATCACTACTCCCATTGTTGTTCATGGAGGATTGATCTGATCTGGATTCCATGTGCCAATAGCTCTTGTCTATACCAATGTACACACTCTGGTCTAGCCAGATTTGTAAGGTAGACCTTGGGGCATGATAGTTGGGCGGGCAGAGCATTTAAGAACTAAAGGAATGTTGTGTGTTCATCAGTGCCTTACTACATGATTGACTAATTCCTTCCCTGTTTCCTTTCTGTAAGAGGATGTCCAATTGTCTGCCGATGAATTTTGGTTGTCCACTCTGATGCACTTTGTTTACATCAATTTGATATTTTTGGGGTGTCTTCTGATGCCTGATACCTGATCCTGTGGACACTTCATGATTACATATGCTGATGTGCTTCTTCAATGTGGGCTTTGCTGCTTTCCTGCTAGATGGCCACTTGTTTAACTCCAAGCTTTTAAGACCCCAGACACTGTATCTTCTAATAGCCAGGCACCATCCATTTTCTTTACCATGTTTGCTTATGCACCCAGCTTAAATAGTTTAAAAACAGTTTCAGGAGTACATGTAGAGGTAACTGCTGGAAAAGCAAGCTGGTGTCATAAGAAGACACAGAACTTGGAATGTTGATGTCAAATGGGCCTTTACTAAAATCTGAGAATTTAACAATGATATTTCTTATGCTACATTGACTATGGAAAGGCATTCAAGTGGATGGATCATAAAAATTATGAAAACACTTATAAAACTGGAAATATCAGAACACTTAATTGTGCTTATAAACCAAGGATCAATTACTTTAACTTCAGAACAAGATACTGCTTGATTATTTCAAAACCTTTCATTATACTTAATCAGTATGCTGAGAAAATAATCCAACAAGAACTTTATGAAGAAGAATGTGATATCTGGATTGGAGTGTCATTAACAACCTCTGATATGCAGGTTATATAAGCTTGCTTGCTGAAATTGAAGGGCACTTGAAGTACTTAATAATTAAGATCACCTACAGAAGTCTAAATACAGGCATGAGCATAGGTAGATAAACTTAGATATGATGGGGACATATAGCTATGTGTATATATTTAAAGGGTAAGTATTAAGGCAGCAGATGGACATTGGACCTCCACTAAAGTTCTTCCTCAATGCAAGAACATTTGGGTCTATTAAATTGGCAGTCCTTGTTGCTCACCTTCCCAACACAATCAATGAAGACATATGTGTGCACAAGCAAATGTGGTGAAGAAAGTTGATGGTGGCCAGCTCTCACAGATATAGCATCTGGGGTCTAAAAGTCTTGAAAATACATAAGCGACCATATAGCTCAGAAGAAACAAAGTCTACATGGAAGAAGCACAAAGTCCACATGGAAGAAGCACCCCAGTATGAGTGATTACAAGATATCAATTGCAGCAGTTATCAGACATCAAACACAAAAATCATATCATGGCAAGCACACCTTTCTAATATGATCGCTGAAGACAGAGGTGTGCATAATCAATTGCGGTAAAGAAAGTTGATGGTGCCTGGCTATCAAAAGCTATAGTATCTGTTGTTTTAAAGGCTTGAAAGTAAACAAGTGGCGATCTATTTCAGAAGCAACAAAGCCCATATAGCAGAAGCATCCCAGCTGGAGAGACCATAAGATATCAAAGTGATGAGGTATCAGGCATCAATAAACTAAAAATGATATATCTATGAATGAGGGGGAGTACAGATTGGGGACCCAAGGTCCATATTCTGAGGATGTGATATCCCCTTACAGAAGGATCGTGGGTAGGAGACCAGCCAGTCATGGCAATGTGTAGTAACAATGAAATATGCATCTTTCATTTATTTCTAAAATGCTTCTTCCCTCCACTGTCATGATCTCACTTCTACCTTACAAATCCGGTTGGACCAGAGAATGTACACTGGTACATATGGTAACCATAAACATCAGATATCCAGGACAGATGATCCCTTTAGGACTACTGGGGGGGAGTGGCAACTTCAGGGGGATGGAGGGAGATTGGAGTACAAAGGGGGAACTGACTATAAGGTTCTACATATAATCGCCTTCCTGTGGTGCAAAGGGGAAGTAGGCTAAAGGAGATATCAGACAAGACAAATCATAATAGTTTATAAATTATCTAGGGTCCATGAGGGAGGGGTGAGCGGGTGGAGAAAGCAGGAGGCAATACCAGGGCTTTGGGTGGAAAGAAAATGTTTTGAGAATGATGATGGCATTAAAGGTACAGTAGTGCATTATATACAATGGATGTATGGATGGATTGTGCTAAGAGTTGTACGAACCCCCAATAAAATGATTTAAAAAAACCCTCAGGACCAATAATGACAGTAGTGATACCAGGAGGGGATGGGAGAGGTGGGAGAGAAAGGGGGGACCGATCATAACGATCTACACATAACCCCCTTCCAGGATGATGGACAGCAAAAAAGCGGCATTGGATAATGTAAGGCATGACAAAATAATAATAATTTATAAAAGACCAAGGGTTTGTGAGGGAGGGAACATGCAGGAGGGAGGGCAAATTGAGGAACTGATACTTAAGACTCAAGGAGAAAGAAAATATTTTGAGAATGACAATGGCAACAAATGTGCAAATGTGCTTGACACAATGGATGTATATATGGATTGTGATAAGAGTTGTTTGAGCCCCCAATAAAATGGTTTAAAAATAAAATAAAATGGTTTAAAAATAATGCATATCAAAATATGGATTACACCTCAATATAAATAAAATGAAATCATCACAGTTTAATGGATATTATCATGTTAAATGGAGAATATTGTCAAGATTTCCTCTTAGGTGGACCCACAATTGACACTCATAGAAACAGTCATCAAGAATCATACAACATACTTCATTAGGCAAATCTGCTTTGCAAGGCATCTTTAAAACATTAAAGAGCAAAAATATCCTTTTGAGGGTTAAAGTTAGCTTGACCCAAATCATGATATTGTTAATTGTCTCATATGCATGCAGCAGCTGGAAATGAGTAAGAAACATAAGAATAATTTATGTATTTGAATGTTGGTGTTGGCAGAAAATATTGAAAATATCATTGTCAGAAAAACAAACTTGTCTTGGAAGAAGTCTGGCCAGAATGCTACTTAGAAGCCAAGATGGTGAGGCTTATCAGAAAGAATGAGTCCCTGGAAAGCTACCTTAAAATTGATAAAACACAGTGTCATAAAAAATTAGTAAGACTTTCAGTTGGCTGGATGAATGGACACATTAACTATAGCCATGAGCTCAGACATGACAATGCTTCTGAAGATTGCACAGCACCAGGCAGTGCTTCATGCATTTAAGCACATGGTCACTATGAGCTAGAAGTGACTGAATGGAAGCTAATAACATTATTGTGCAGTTAATACGTGTTTCATACTACATTTGGCTATGCCTTTAGTGCCTCCAACAGAGAACTGCACAGTAATTTACTTTGGTCACGAGTTTATAAGCCAATAGGGAAAACGTAACTGTAGCAAACAGTGTCTGTTGTGTGCCAA
Organism: Nesogale talazaci; assembly: GCA_004026705.1. NCBI lineage: Eukaryota > Metazoa > Chordata > Mammalia > Afrosoricida > Tenrecidae > Nesogale > Nesogale talazaci. Next base: position 45,084 of record PVJH01000632.1, read on the forward strand.
GTACTTTGTTTGCAGTAGGTCCTTCAATCCCCACAACAACATTATAAGGCAAGTGGTATTATCATGTTATCCCCTTTCTTCCCCAGATAATAGAATTGAGAATCAAAGAAATTAAGTACCTATATACTCAAATATAAGCTGACCTGATTATCATCCGAAACACCTACTTTTACCACAAAGGTGCATGCTGAAAAACTTGGCTTATATGCAAACATATATGCTACCTATATCACACTGTTAGTCATTGAGAGGAGATTATAATTCAGGTCATTTCACCCACCATTTTCATATATTTCAACGCACTACTGCCTCTTAGAAGCATAGGTACTCAGATGACAGGTAATATAGAAAGGATAAAGAAGTGTTATAATTCCATTTTGTCATGAGTCACTTCAAATATATCTAAGAAGGAGGCAATATATCCAAGTCTAGGAATTAAGGCCAGTGACTTAAACATTTCCAAACTCTGTGAGGAGCTAAAGTTGAGAGGTCAGAGTGTGTGAAGAAAACTGTGATTATAACAATCCAGAGACTGCTAATTATAGCAACTCAAAAATGACTTGTTAATAATTCTTCATATTTGTTTCAATTGTTTACTAGATTATGTTTCCCCCAAAGTTTTATTGGCATGTAATTTATATACCCTACAATTCAATACTTTTATTGTTCAATCATATCAAGGAGAATTGTACAATCATTACCACATCAATTTTAGAGCACCTCCACTATACTTTTGATACTTTCCAAATCAAGAACTATGTACAGAACACTTTCCATACTTTGTTTAATCCTTAAAACAACTTTATGAGGCTGATTTTTTAAAGACCTATTTTACAAATAACAAATATGAGGTTCTAATATATAAATGATTTTCTTAAGACTATATGAAAATTTGAGCACCACTATATAAGATTTCTTTTTTGACAGAACCATCTCAGATCTGTCCTTTTATGTCTTTATATCTCATTAATTTTGACCAGGCTCGGTTCTTTCTGCAACTTGTTACATTGGAATATATTCTTGGAGAGTCTTAGGAAGTTATTAGTTCTCTAGGAAGCATGGATAATAGAGCCCAGGACTCAATCATTGTTAGTCACTGAGAGGGAAAAGGCCTTATTCACAGGATGCTTTTAACTTTAAGCATCTAGTCTTTTATTGCACTAGAGTCAATCATTTTAGGTGTCAACCTCAGATGATTCCAAATGTTTCCTGAGGCATCTTGGTGTTCTTTAATAGCAATAAAATGGGAACAAAATGTGATTCAAAATTGGTGGTGAGGAGGGTATACGAGGCCTGGTAGTGCATGATCAAGGGTATGGTAACCAAGAGAAATGACTGAAACACAAATGAGGATGAGCATGTTAGTGGGATAAGAGGAAAGTAAAGGGAAATAGAGGAAAGAGCTAGGAAGCAAAGGGCATTTATAGAATTATAAATACGTGTGTGTACATATGTAAATATATTTATATATGAGGACAGAGGAATACATTTATGTGCATATATTTATAGCCTTAGTATTAAAGGAGCAGATAGACATTGGGCCTAAAATCAAGTACACCCTCAAGGCAAGAACACTGTATTCTTTTAAACTGTCATTCCATGATGCTCACTTTTCTGATACAATCACTGAAGACAAATGTGTGCATAAGCAAAGGTGGTAAAGAAAGCTGATGGTGGCTGGATATCAAATGCTATAGTGTCTGGGGACTTAAAGGATTGAAGGTGAACAAGTGACTGTCTAACTCAGAAGCAACAAAGCCCACGTGGAAGAAACACACCAGTCTGGGTGGTCAGCAGGTTTTCAAGGTATCAAGCATCAAGAACAAAAAATCAAATAATTGTGAATGAGGGAAATGCATATCGGGATCTGAGACCCATCTGTATGCAACTGGAAATGCACTTACAGAAGAGTCACAGGGAGGAGACAAGCCAGTCAGGGTGCAATGTAGAAATGATGAAGCATGCAATCTTCCTCTAGTTCTTCTATGTTCCCTCCCCCCACAATCATGAGTCCAATTCTACCTTACTAATCTGGGTAGAACAGAGGATGTACACTGGTAAAGATAGTTACTGGAAACACGGGGAATTCAGGACAGATGATCCCTACAGGACCAGTATTGAGAATGGTGATACTGGGAGGGTGGAGAGAGGGTGAGGTAGAAAGAGGGAAATGACTGCAATGATCTACATATAGCCTCCTTCCTGGGGGATGGACAACAGAAAAGTGCGTGAAGGGAGATGTCAGATAGGGTAAGATATGACAAAATAATATAAATTTATAAATTATCAAGGGTTCATGAGGGAGAGTGGAGTAGGAAGGGAGGGGAAATGAGGAGCTGCTACCAAGGCCTCAAATAGAAACAAATGTTTTGAGAATGATGATTCAAACAAATGTACAAATGTGCTTGACATAATGGATGGATGTGTGGATTATGATGAGTTTTATGAGCTCCCAATTTTTTAAAAATCTTTAAATCACAAAAAACCCGTCACTTACTGATTTATCTAAAGTCATCCTGAACATATCAATGTGTTCATGTTCAAACTGCACTGCCTTTGTAAGTAATAATTTCCTAAAGTTCATTCCATGCCATGTGATGAACAGTAATAAGTCATTGATCCTACAAAAGACGAGCAAGATCTACCCTTGATCTGTTCAAAGCAAGGTCTGTCCTACCCATGCTCTTTTTAATGAGGTTGGGGTTTGTTTATGTTTCTTAAATTCTAAAATTTATAATATGTACAGTCTAGTTTCAAAGAACTAAAGGTCTCCTATTATACTGAAATGCAGAGCACCTTTGTATAAGACCATTATTCTTTCTCCTGATATGACTATCATCTGGCACTTAATCAAAAGGTTTGGCATGTGTAAATGCCTATGCTCCATCTGCTTAATATGGATTGTAAAATATGCTTTGATGCATGTCTACTAACTATGCATTGTCTAGTGCTTTAATAAATATAAGCTTCATGAAACATTCAACTGCTAATAATTTCCCAGACTAGCACTATGCTCATTGAGGAAATCAGAAGAGTCAATCTGCACTTTAACTCTTAAATAGACATTGCAAAGCTATTTTCCAATTTCCTATTATTTTATTTTAACAATTCTGTCATCGAAACATGGGGGCCATATGACCATCCATTTGGTGAAGTTGCAGAAGAGGTTAAATAATAGACTAATTGGAAAATGTATTCCATTCCTCTTTTCCCTATGAAGTTTGGAGATTTTATACTATTGGGTTTCTGTATTATCTCCACAATGTGATGAAACAAAAAGAACATCCTTCCTCAAACGGATAACAATCAGACATTTCTGTAATGTGCTGAGAATCTTCAAGGCAGAGACAGTAGATGTGAATTCAGTAATATGAACTTAAAAAGGGATGCTTCCTTTCTTACTTCCCATCACAGTGAATGCTACTACGATTTAACCTGTGCACCTCCCACTGGTCCAACAGTCGACTTACTGGTGAAGACCGTGGTTATTAACATTAAATAATTGATTGTTAATCACAATTCTATCGCTTCTCATCTGGGTGTTCTGTGATAAATTATATAATAATATCTGTAATCTTAGTTCCATAATCTGTAAAATAGAAAATATTAATATAATTGTATTGGGGATTAAATAAGTTTACCTCTTTACATCTGGGAGAAATAAGTCAATAACAAAAGAGCAAATACCATATGGCCTCACCTATATAAAAATACAAGAATAGGTAAATATATAGAGACTGAAATTTATTGGAATCATTATGAGATAAAATTAACTCAATGGCAATAAGTTAGGGACAAAGGTTGGGAAGTGAGGATTATTGCTTATGAAGTTTTGTATTTGGTTTATGGTGATGAAAAAAATCACACAAAGAATCACGTAGTCAATGAAGACAATTGCTGTCACTGAATTTTACTTCTATAAAAATGAATTCACAAAGTTGTGTGATAGATATATTCACAGCCAGGAGAAAACAAAAAGAACAACTGAGTTTGGTAGTCTAGGAATTTGGTTTCATAAGACATCTCAGCTAATTGACCTAATAATATGGTTAGTTCTTCTGTTCTACCTCTTAATTTATTGTATATTACTTGGAGTCTTAAAAGCCTGAAAGTGGTACAGCAACAGGATTCTTCTGCAACAGAGTAAGGAGAGTCAGGAACAGGAAGAGAACTGTGCAACTAATTCCCTCCATGAACAACCACCTCTTTGCCATGAGACCAGAGGAATTGATTTGTGCTGGGCTTCCATTACTGAATATTGCTGATCAAATTTTCAATTAAAATTTAATATCACTAGGGGAAGACTAAGAAGAGAAATTCAAATTCCCATGGAGTCCCAGTTTAGTGCAGACCTATGGAGACATGTTTAAGCCCTAAAATAATTGCTCTGCAATAAAATTTAACCCAAAAATATACCCCCTAGGTATTCTTAAAATCAAATGATAGTTTGACTACTAAATACTGTCTGCCTTGATTCTCTTTTAATAACTGTCTTATTCAATTAACAACAGCAACTAGAAAGATTAGCTATGAAGCTTAGGGGAAGTGGGTTTATGATCAAAGGAGGGCAACTCAGAAAAGAATGAGAATGATTACAGGACCCAAAAAATGTAATCAGTTTTACTGAATTGCACATCTGGAAATTGCTGAATTTGTAGGTGTTCTGTGTGCATCACATTAGATAGATACATACATAGATAGAGAAATATAAATAATAAAATATCCACCCTAGTGTGATATAAAATATGGGTTCAATAAATGTTAGTTGCTCTTGTAAATGTCAAATACTGCTACCCTTGGTATAGGAGGAAAAGGTGGGAGGTATATTAAGCAAAAAGCATCACTTCCTTGTCCTTTCATTTCCACACATGCCCCATTCTTGACAGATTACGACCATGTATCTTCCTCTTCTCATTGCCACTGAATCAATTCCAACTCATAACCACCCTGTAGTGCCAGGTAGAACTGCTCCTGTGAGTTTCTGAGACTATAGCTCTATTCTAAATAGAAACTCTCATCTCCCTCATGTACATCAACTGGATTGGAACTGCTGCCCTTGTCATTAACAGCCTAACCTCGAACCACTAAGATCCTTGACCATGTATCTTGGTCCTGTAAAATGGTGGATAGAGGAATAATATGCAAGCATATATGTACAATTCACAGATTTCGTGTAGTCTGTGACCTCTTTTAAAAGAGTAAGCTTAATCCAATTTAAAAATCACAAGGGCTGAATCCCTGTGGCATAGTGGTTGTGTGCGGGCCTGCGGCCCACTGGGTTGGAGGTTCAAATCCAGCAGCAGCTCTCCGAGAGCAAGGCTGGGTTTCCTACTCCCACCACCAGAGGGCAGTGATGCCAAAAAAAAAGCACAATATGGCATTCCATTGCCCTTATGAAAGAGTTCAATCACTTCTATCAGATCCATAAGGCAATTTGGCCTCTGCCTGCAAACTTACGTCAGTTTCATTCTTTTTCTCTAGTGGCAACAAAATCACTTTACTTCTTTGGATGTCACGTATCTTTAAACCTGTACACATGGTATAATCTGTTCTATATTCTTACTAGTATTGGCTAAATTAACTATTACTAATGGCTCAGACTCAGTTCAAATGCTATCTTCAAGAAGTATTTCTTGACCTCCTGGACTTGTCATGCACTTTTAAGTATGTTGGGCTAGTTTAATATGCAATCAGTCAATCTCTGTTTCTCTCTCTCTCTCTCTCTCTCTCTCTCTCTCTATCACTTTTTCTTTCAGCACATGTCACAGCGATAGTATGTCATTTTTTAAAATTATTTGATGACAGATAAACATACTGTTTCAAGTTTCCTATGGGCCAGAGATTATGTTTCCTATATTTATTCTTTATAACTCCACGATGTTTTTTCATTATTTTACATGATTGACAAGTAGGTTCACAGATGTTAAATACAATGTGAATATTCTATTTATAAATTCATGTGATCAATTTTCATCTTAAAAACGTTTTAGTAGGGTCAAATGGAGTTTTCTTATTGTAATCTTTAATAGACTAGGGTTCAGATTTAAATTTAGACTATTGGGTTGGAGAACTGTCACCTTAATATACGATGTCTTTTCAAATATTGCTCCTAATATGCACAAATGTTATAAAGTGCCCCCTGAAAATACTGCGTGGATACTTGGTAATGATGCCCTTCCTCCCATATCCTTTGAGAACAGCTCTTGTCACTACCAAGAAGAAAACAAATACATAGCCTTATTAAGCTTCATGGTCATAATGAGGAGATGCTTTCTGTAGCAGAGAGTAAAATGCAAACAATGAATTTTGCATTTTGCCGACTACCTACTGCATTTTACAGTTAATGAGCATTTTCACTAAGGTGTCTTCCAGCAGACCCTGTGTAATATGCTTTTCTGTCTTTTGTTTTTAGGATTAAAAACAGTTCTACCTTCAGACAATTTCAATTTCAGCAGTTTCAAATCTTTTAATACCATCTCTCAAGAGAGACTGGATGCTTGCCTCATCACTTCTGCAATATGGGTTCATATACCTTTTTTGTCTTTGTCATGTAATGCAAAAGTAGAATTAAAAAAGCATCCAAAACCAAATGTCCATTCAATGTAGTTATCTACTTATTAATTCAAAGGAGGTACCTTGATGATAACATTTTACTGTCACCAAACTTTATTAGCACAGGTAAGAATATTTTATGAAACACCAGATATAGAATTCCATCCCTATAATTGCCACATCCTGCTACTTTCAACCTTCTGGGATTGCGTGATTCACTCAAGAAATTTCTAACTCTCTTGAAATGACTTGCTAATATCCACTAACACGCAGGAGTCCCTCACTAGTAAAAATTGTCAATGTGTTCAGCTGCTAGGTGAAAAATTTGAGTTTGAGTACACCAAGAGGCACCATGGAGAAAAGACCCACAATAAGCTTCTCAGAAAATCAGACATTGGAAACCCTAAGGAACACACTATAGTGGCATATATGGAATTTCCATGTGTCACAACAGATTTGATAGCACATGATATGACATTGGCAACACTCCCTCTTCTATTCATACTGAGACTAGGGTAGTGTCCCTGTTCTCCTGGATTTAGGGCACATACTTGAAAGAAATAATACTAAGTCCTCTTGTTAGTACCACTTCTAACTCTTTTTGTAAAGACTAGAGTTATCCCATCCCCTTGATCCTAGAATTAATTTATTACAATGATATTTGACCCTTGAACACTTGCTAATTGAAGTGTTTGGTATATGTCTAGAATTTGGAAGATTAGAAGATGTCATCAGGTATTTCCCCTGGCTTAGTAAAATATTCCATTTAAACAAAGCTTTGTCGCTGTTTATTATTTCATTGCATAGTATAGGAAGCATCTTGCTCAACATGCCAATTTATCATAGTTTACAGAACATTTCATATCTCTATCATTCTAATTGCTAAAAATTAAAACAGACTGTTAACATCCTAAACTATTTCTCACATAAAGAAATGAACTTTTTATGAATTAGTCAGAAAATCTCATATAGTATTGTTTTCCCTTAGCACTTAAGTTCACACATTACTACTAACTAGTTAGGGATTGTCCATCTCTGATAACCACCAAAGACTATTTATTCTATTGACTTTTCATAAAAATAGTCTCAAAAATATTTATGCTTTTGTGATTAATTAATTTCACTTAGTATAATGTGCTCCAATTTCATCCATGTTGTAAGATGTTTCCCAGATTAATTATTATGCTTAGCATTGGATATTATTACAGTATGTGTGTTCAGGTCATCATTCATTTGCCCATTGGTTAATGGGCAGTTAAATGTTTCTACTTTTTTCTATGGTGAACAGTGCTTTGATGAGTCTGTGTTGTGCACATATATAGGAATATTTCATTCTTTTGAAGTGTTCTTACTTGATACTTGCCCTCATGTGGAGAGCACTAAAGATATGGGTGTTGCAGTGAAAGGTGGTAAAGAAATCAGATGGTGCCCAGCTATCAGAAATATTAGCATCTTAAATCTTAAAGGTTTGCTATCTAAGTGAAATAACAGCTAAGTGCACAGAGAAGAAACACATGAACCTTTGTAATCCAAGAATTGTAAATAATACAATTAGACTGGAGAACAGACCACTATTAAGCTTACATCTTAGATTTTAAGACATTAAAAATCAGTGATTTTCCAGCAAGAAAAACTGGACCATCGTTTATAGATGGACCATATTTTGCAGATGGACAAATTGATCACCAGAGATTTTAAGGGACATTTGAAAGTTCATGGAGATATTAAAAAGAAATGACACCAAAACTAGCTAACTTCAAGTTGAAGTTAGGCAAATGGCCATCCCATTTGTTGTGGAGTAGAACTGGACACCATGTGGTTTTCACATGATGGCATTCTGAGGCACCTACTGCTGAGTCAGTAGCCAAATACTTAAACATTTGGGGCACTCAGGAACTCACAGATGGAAATTATAATTAGATCTTTCCATTATGCTTTGTAGACAAGAAAGGGATCATAAATCTGCATCCATTAGAAGTCAGGCTACTAGAAAATTTTATTTCCCTACTTCTTGGAATAGATTGATTTAAAGAAAACTTGAAAATGTTTGACCTATCTGATTCTGAGATGAAGTATACCACATTCTTCTTTGTGAGGAAAATTATCATGGTAGATATCATGAAATGCATCTGGTAATGGTTTCCATCTACATTTTAATTCTGAAGATATGAATATGAATATTCTGAATGTTGACCCATTATTTTTCCTACCTCATAAAGCATTCATTGTTACCAAAAGATACATACTGTGAGAATATTGTGTCTTTTACCTTTTCCCGGGGATCTTGGTTGAACTTTCCTGCTGACTAAGCTGACTCTCGCCTTATAACCTTTAAGAGTGATTGCACAATACTCAGAAAAACCAGGACCTACTCAACTAAACAAATTATCAGCTAAAAACAAAAAAGAAAACCTCCCTGTGGCTCTCAGCATCAATGGGGGAAATGGAGTTGGCACCTAGGGAGATGATTCTGAAGATTATCACTGCAAGTCTAAATCTACCATAAGTCAATAGGTAAAGCAAAATCACAATGAAAATAATAAACCTGACATTTAAAAACTGGCTGTTATTTTTGAAAACTGCTCTCTGTCATTTACTTCTTAGGAGACAGAAGCACAGAGCCATCATTGTGCCCTGAAATATGGATTTGAGGGACCATAACTAGTTCCTAATATTTAGTATTTTTCTTAATATTAGGGGCCAAAGTGTTTGTATTCCCAAATTGATTATTTGGAGTACAAATGAATCTAAATTTATAGCCATTGCTACCTGCCACTCATTACAACTCACGCTGTCTCACTAAGCAGGAGAAGAATTTGTCAACACTAGATTGTTTCATCATGTTAGCTTAGTACCTAGAATAGTAAATTTTCAAGCTCTGAAATTTGGCGAAATTTTCTGTATGTCAGAAACAAAATATGCAAATATTTAAACAGTTTTAGTCTAACAAGATTTTAAATGTGGAGAAATATTCATTCCTTGTGAAGGCAACTCAAGCCACAAGGTAGATTGGCCTTATTCCTGAAGGAGATGAGAAGGAAAAATTAAAGTGCGGAAAATATTAAATGCCCTGCTAGTTATTTGCATATAGCTATTATATCCCGTGTGTAGCAAAAAGGAAAGGTGTGGAATCCCATTTCAATGATCTTCCTGAAACCAAGCAGGTCTATAGTGTAAGGCTGTTTCAACATCCAGGCAAAGGGCCCAGAGCAATGTTGCTTTGCTGAATTACAATCAATGAATGGCATATGAGCAAGAAATTCTGAATAAAAAATACTTTTCTCAGTCTCTGTCATTTAGAAAGAAGTCCATACGTGCAGACTCAAAGAACATTAGTTCTGAATAAGATCTAGGAAAGCACCTAGTCCATACTGCTTGTTTTTCTAGATCAGGAAATCGAGGCCCAAATAGTGGAAGGGACTTGCCTCAATTTGGGTGATTATTGAGGAACAGGATTGTGATTAAAATCCAGGTCATCTGAGATTTATTTCAGCAATCGCTCTACTAAATATATTTTTGCTCACTCCCTCTGGAATATAGATGCTGATCTAAAGGATGTGAACTGGGATTCTTAGTTTGTCTTTTTGTTGGGCTAATTTAGAGTGCAGGTGAGTTGATTCCAATTCATAGCTACCCTCTGCACATAAGGAAACATTGCCTAGTCCTGTACATCCTCCCAATTATCCTTATGTTTGAACCCATTGTTGCAGCCACTTTCAGTCCATCTCATCGTCCTCTTTCACTGACCCGCGTACTACACCATGATGCCTTTCCCCAGAGACTGCCTTCTCCTGATAGCATGTCCAAAATAGGTGAGACAAAGTTTTGCCATCTTTGCTCCTCTGGCGAATACTGGCGGTACTTCTTTCAGACACATTTGTTTGTTCATGGTATTGTCAATATTCTTCACCAACACTGTCATTTAATTCTTCTTTGGTCTCTCTTAGTCATTGACCAGCTATCACATGCATAAAGCAATTGAAAATATCATAGGTTGGGACAGGAGCACTACAAAGTGAAATTTTCACCACAAAGTGAAGTACTTCCTCTTCCTCACTTTAGAGAGGTCTTGAACAGCTTATTTTCCCAATATCATTTGATTATTTGACTTCTGTTTTCAAGAGTATTTGACTGCAGATACAAGTAAGATGAAATTCTTGACAATTCAATCTTTCTCTATTAATCACAATTATTGGTCCAATTATGAGGATATTGGTTTTCTTTCCACTGAGGTGCAATCCTTACCAACACACATTTTAATTTCTGTAGACTACTTTATTGTAAGAATTAAGTATATAATAATTTTATATACATAATATGTGTTAGTCAACTCTTTCATATTTAAGTTTGTGATGAGTCAAAAATTAGATGCAGATTATAACCTGATCAGACTGGAAGGGTTGATGATCCTAACGTATGTTTTCAAAGGGATATATATATATATGTATATATATATATATATATATATATATATATAATTTAATGAGGGGAGCAGTTAATTGACTCATAATATGATATATGGTCCTAAACTCAGAGCTATTAGACACTTTGTAGGAAATTGTCAGTAACCTGTAGACTGTAATTTGCTTTTAGACCACATTTTGATGACCATTGGCCTAGACCAGCAGTCCTCACCCTGTGGTTCATGATCCCTTTGGGGTTCACATGACCCTTTCACAGAGGTAGCCTGATTCATAACAGTAGCAAAATTACAGTTATGAAGTAGAAACAAAAATATTTTTATGGTTGGGGGTCACCACAGCATGAGGAATTGTATTAAAGGGTCACGGCATTAGGAAAGTTGAGACTCACTGACCTAGACCATAATGTTTAGGTCATTCTAGCAATTGACACTTTATGATTTTATTCACTCTTTCTAAAGGAACTGACACATGCCTAGGACTTTCTAAAGACACTTTAGAGTATTGTACATTCTAAGCCAGAGAAAATTTAAAAATAGTACTGAAATGAAATTATGAAAACTGCTATTAAAATACCAACAAATTTTGAAGGTGCTTTTTCTCAACATATTTTTTGTATAGGTCAGTACATTACCGATCACAGTGTCTTCATCTCTCTAACTCTCTCCTTGCAAGTTCTGCACTTTCCCATTTACACTATCAAAATGACAATTTTGGAATAAACAATGAACTCAAACAATTTTTTTAGTGTTCTTTGACTTTGGGGAACAAAAGGAAATCTGAAATATCCAATTTCAAGAATATAGGGTGGATGGGTGAAGTTTCCCATTGAAATTCTCTTAGGACAACCCAGGTTATCCTCAAATAATTTTCAAATTTATTGTCATGATGGAACCCTAAATTCCTCAACTCAACTTTCATGATCTTATTCTCACCATTTCAATTTTTTGAACAGTCTCTATAATAAGCCCTTGTAATCATCCTGTGTTCTTTGAGAACTATAAATTGAATGGCTCATTTGAAAGATTGAAAAAGAGTCACCATGATTTTATAGGACAACCTGTTTAAGTGGCCCAGAATAATCCCATAAGTACCATTATTTATTGATATTATCTTTTTTGTAGGCTCTCTAAAGGGATTTAAAATGGGATATTGTGGCTGAGCCCCGGTGGCGTAGTGGTTGCGTGCAGGACTGTGGCCCACTGGGGCGGAGGTTCAATTCCAGTAGCGGGGCTGGGCCTCCTACTCCCACCACCAGAGAGCAGTGATGCCCCCCCAAAAGAAATAAATAAATAAAAATAAAATGAGTTCTTGTAAATATAACTTGCATGCATCCATCCTCTGAGAACAAAGTGATGTTTAACCATGATCTGCTGGGAACTCTACTAACAATATATTTTTACTGACCCCCATATAACAAAGTTGGTGACCTGTGGGAGATCTAGCTCATATTGAAGACACAGTCAATATAATTCTGTCTTTCTGGAAATTTTCAATGACATGCTTTCTCATTCAAAAATGGCAGCAGTGCTCTTTTGCAAATGGCTCTATAAGATATTGCTTTTGATCATATTGAAATGGGAAGTGTAGTAGTTACATAATGTAGTGTCCGTTTGAGGATTCGGAATGAAGGGTGGAGTCTAGGCTGGAAATCAGACCATCAAGACTTCTCTGTGGGCTGGTCCTACTCCAGAAGATTCTGGGAACTCTGATACACCTCCTTGGAGACTGGGGACACAGTCTCTCTGGGCTCACTTCCTGCCAAACCTCCCTGTGGTGTAAAACATGGAGAGAGGCTGATGGAGCTAGACCTCTGGAGTCAGAGAAGCCGAATGGAGCCCTCTGCCCATGCTGATATTTACAACTTCACTGGATCCACTAGGCTTTCTATTCACTGGCCTGTACTCTTTCTGCCTTTAGTGTTATTGTATATGTATCATGAGTCTGCAGAGGACCTTATGGATTGCTATAGGGCATATGGGCTAACATATTGGACTTATGGACTTACTTTGAACCAGGCTGGAGTGTTTTCTCAATATTCAACTGATCTTGTCTATAAAGCTCTTTATTATATGCATGAGTACATATAGATTTGCCTCTCTAGTCTACTCAGACCAATGGTTCTCAAACGGTGAGCTACAACCCCTTTGCGGGTCAAATAACCTTTCACAGGTGTCGCCAAAGACTATCGGAAAGCACATATGTCCAGTGGTCTTAGGAAGCAAGACAACACTGCTCTATCCATCTCCAGGCTGGTCCTTCCAGAGGTAGAAATGTCCACATACGAGTCTCCGGAGTGAAGACTGTTACCCATGCTACACCATGCTTCAAAACAATATTTCATTTGTTTGCAATCAGAAAGAAATATTTCACAATATATAATTACATATTCTTTGGGGGATTAATGACTATGCTCTAATTATGCTCAATTTAAAAGAATAAAAATGCATCCTGCAAAGGAGTTATTTACATTATGATCCATAACAGTAGCAAAACTGCAGTTATGCAAAATCATTTTATGGTTGGGGGGGGGGTCATCACCACAACATGAGGAACTGGATGAAAGTGTCGTGGCATTACAGAGGTTGAGAATCACTGACTCACACTAACACAGGAAGAATCAGTCAGCAGCACTTGTGTTGCAGTTTCTACCTGATTGTTAGGGCCTGAGAGTTGGTTCCAATTCAGTGAGGCTATGTACAGTGAAACAACACTGCCAGATCCTGCGTCATCCTCACAATTGTCCTTGTTTGAGCCCATCGAAGCAACCACTGTGTTAATCTTGTCATAACTCTTCCTCTATTTCACTGCCCAGCTTCTTTAGCCGATCTGGACGCACCATCCTGGCCTCCAAGGAAACTGCACTTCTTTCAAGGCAGATTGCTTTGTTCTTTTGGCAGTCCATAGTTCATGTAGGAGTTACTCTTAAGTCCAAAGTTCCTAACCTGGGGATGTAGGATGCTTTGTAGTGGCCCCTCCCCCTCCCACTTTCTGAGATCTCTCTCAGCAAGGGTCAAGATCCATTGCAAACTACAGAACTGCACATATATTTTAGTGATAAATAGCTTCCCTTTCCTTCAAACATTGTCATGTCCTTTGTTTCAAAGTTTTATCTTCAAATTTCATGACGTGTGGACACAACTTATCTATCAACTTTGTAACTAATATAATCTATGCTAGTCTTTAGCTTCTTTTATTAGAAACAGATTTGAGAAGAGAAACTCTATTCTGTGCCAGAATATTTCCAAGTTTAGTCCTAGGAAGCATTATTACCAACCTTAAACCCCAAACCTGTTCTTCGCAGCAATTAATAACAACTCCAATTCATGTAAAGATCAATGATTGGTAAATACTTTCACCTGTATCAGCATTTATTGTTAGCATAAAATCCAGTGAACATAGTACTAAGTAGTATTAATGCCTCATACACAGAGTTTGCAACTTGCTTCCCACTAAAACACACCCAAACACACACACTGACTTCCTATGCAGCATTCAGTAATGTTTGTCTTCTGTCCTCCATTTACCCATGCGGTAGAGTTGCTCTTATTGTATGCCTCTGGTGGGAAAAGGCTATGTGACCAGTTCTGACCGACAGTCTGTAAACAGTATTGGTATGTGGGAATTTGTACGAAGCCTTATTGCTAATGTTTCAACTGGGATTCTCCTTGTCATAACGCATAATGTTGTAGGAAATGGCTGTTCCATAAATTTTGGTTCAAAAAATTGTCAAATCAAAGTGGAGTGCAGCTTACTGTTAATGGGTATATAACATTTGCAAATTGATCCTTAGTTGTTTCAAAGCACTGATTTTGAAGTTGTCACTGGAGTGTAGCAGTGTCCCTATTAAATGATAAGACTTCCTTCACACAACCATCTGAGAAGCTTCTTTCTGTCCAGCTATATTTAGTTGTGTTACCGATTTAAGTTGAATTATCATTATTTGTAAACAATATAGCATGACCTATGTGTAAATGACAGGCCTGGGTTTTTATTTTCTGCAAATTTGGATGTGATGTAGGAATTTATTTGATGCTTTATAGCTTGTAGTGTGACATTCTACTTCAGAGCTTTCATTTAGAAATATACCTGATTAGTTCACCAGGTACCCTAGATTATCATCAGATAAATGTAACTTATTTATCATAAGCTCTGGAGCAACCGGAACATATATCCACACTCAGAAAAATAAAGAAAAATGATGGTGGACTTAAAACCAACCATATCAATTACTAATTTAAATGCAAATGATTTAAGCTTTTCACATAAAACCCAGAGATTTGCCAATCTAGATTTAACAACAAAAATAGATGAAACTACATGCTATCTATAAGAGACATACCTTAAATTTCAATAAATGGATAATATGAAAGCAAAGGATGAAAAATGATATGGCACCCAAGTAATGATCTTCACATTTTTGTCTGGGAGGGGTCCAGGAGTTTACCCTGGTTGATATTCTACTATGTTAAAATGATAGAAAGATACCCAAGCAAAGCACACTTTTTATTCATTTTAATGTATTAAGTCATTCTCTTACATAGATGTTATTTAAATACAGAATATTTGCACATTAAAAGCAAAATTATCTATAAATGCTCTGAGACAAAATGATGATACAAAAGAATATTATAAAATAATAATATTTAGAACTCAAAAAGGACTTGGAAGTAATTTAACACAGTGCTCCCTAATGAAATAGGAATATACTTACTTACAGTGTGTGGGATGCTTTTGGTGGTACTTAAAAACATCTTAATAGTTATGAATTTTAAAAAGGTTCATTAGGAAATGCTGGAACTAGCACTTCACACTCATAATTTCAGTAACATCATTACTACTGAATACGAAACTTAGTACACAAGAGAGTCATGTTATAATTTTAAGATGTTACTAGGTAAATGATAATAGAGGTGCCATGCCTCTATAATAAAGGTAATATATAGTAAAAATCATGAGGTTGATACAATAAGAATGACCATTTTGGAAACACTGTTTACATTGATTATTTCATAAGAAAAAATATATAGATCCAGAGGAAAGAGATAGCCTGCCTAAGTTTACAAAATAATTGAATGATAAACCCAAATCTTCTGACTTCCTTTACTATTATTTTGGCCTAGTTTTACTATGCGTGCAGAAGCATCAGTTACCGGGATATATCAGAATATCTCCTAGTCAATCATAGATCAATGTTTGATATTAAGGACTTACTAAATATTTGTAATATGCCAGGTCTTGAGGATATCAATGCAGATTGAGCCCATCTAACACTTTTCTGGTTTAGAGAATGAAGAAACAACCAAATTAAAAATGAAAAGCAACTGTGGCAGTATGTATGTGTGTGTCAATTTCATAAATGGGAGTCTAGGGTGAAGTCTAGCCTGTCACTGTGGAGATAGCCAATGAAGCCTCTGTATGGGCATGGCTTACTCTTGAGAATTCTGGGAAGTCCTGTGGTATTTCCCAATTGGAGAAGAGAGACTTGACTCAGTGTCTTAGAGTCAATCTACCTACAAGAAAAGATGGTGGCATGCTAATAGATCCTGAGTCCTAGAACCTGGAGGAGCCAGAGGAAACCACATGGACTTTCCCTGATGGAACCAGACCTCTGGGGCCAGAGAAGCCACAGAGAGACCCCTGCCAGTGCTGAGATATTTCTACCACCAATGGATACTGCTGATGATGGACCCCAAGCCCTGGAAATGAGAAGACATGGGGAGATCCCTGCCAGCGCCGGATGCTTCTCTTGCCGCTGGATACACAAGACTCTGCACCCACTGACCTGTGATTGTCCTGGTGTCACTGCACATGCTTCATGAGTCAAAAGAAGACTATAGACTGATATCAAACATATGGGCTAATATTGGACTTATGACCTTGGACTGAACTTGCTTGGACTATTTTCTTAATGTTTCATTCTTCTTGTATATAAACTTTTTCCTTATATCCATATGCATGTCTATAAATTTGTTTCTCTAGTCTACTGGGAAAAACACAGCAACCCACTCCCATTATGTGGATTCCAACAATATAGCAATCCTACATAGGATATCTGAGACTATAAATAATTACAGGAATGTGTAGCTTCATCTCTCTCCCTTGGGACAGGTGGAGAGATTGAACCACCATGCCTGCATTTAGCACTCTAAGGCTTTGCCCACAGCATCATGGTTCCTGTTGTTAGGTAACGTGGATTCAGTCCCCACTCACAGCAACCTTAAATACAACCAAGTGATACATTGCTCAGTCCTGCAGCATCCTCAGAATGATTGCTCTGTTTGACACCATTGTTGCAACCACTGTGCAATTCCATCTGTGGTAGTTATATAATCATTTATCAATTTGAGAGGATTGTGAGTGATGAAAGGATGGTGTGTAGCCTGCCAATCAGGTCATAGTCAATGAGGCCTCTGTGTGGGCATGGGTTTCTCCTGAGTATTCTAGATCAGGAATTTCTCCATGTAAACAGCAGTCTCTCTCTCTCTCTCTCTCTCTCTCTCTCTCTCTCTCTCTCTCTCTCTCTCTCCTCTCCTCTCCTCTCCTCTCCTCTCCTCTCCTCCCCTCTCCTCTCAAGGATACATTGCTGCTGGCAAGACACATGGAGTTAGGCTGTTGCCCTGAGCTAGAAGAGCCATATGGAGACCCCTGCCAGTGTTAATATGCTTACCATGCCACTGGATCCACAAGACTTCCCACCCACTGACCTATGATCTTCCTACATTCGGCATAATTGCATGTGCTGTGTGAGTCTGAAGAGTACTTTGTAGATTAGTATTGGACTTATGGGTTCTTGTTACTGGGCTGTGATGTTTCCTTAATGCACAATTACTCTTTATAAAATGTTGATGTTTATTTGGCTTCTGCCTCATGATAGTGTGTCTTCTTTGGCAAGCCAGAAGTCAGATGTGTCCATGCTGTTTGATAGATTGTTTTTCTGGAAAGAATATGGGAAATTAAAGTTTTGATTACTTTTATGTTTGTTGTTTTTAGCTATTCCTGATTGAGATAATGAAAATGAATTTTGTCAATGTATATTTTGAGCTAAGGGGTAGAAATCATGCCTCAGATTTATCAGGAACCATGATATTATGTGAAAATGTCTGACAGTAGGTCAAAATGATTGACGGAAAGGGCTGCTCTGGTTTGATGCTGTCAGAGACCTAATCCCATATTTTGTGTCAATAAAATAGTTTAACAAATTTAGATAAGCTAAATAAGGATCACATTTGACTATTCTAAGAATTGCACTTAGTATCTGATTCTACTTTTTACTGATTTATCTTACTTATTATTATTATTGTTATTATTATTATTGATGTAATGATTTTTGGAAAGTGCAAAAATAGAGAGCTTGCAAAAAACAAATGGCCTTGAGCCATTAAAATTTGAATCTTTAAATGAGTCAATACACACTTCAAAGAAGGCTGAAAAGATAAGCCTCACACAGTGCTTTGGAGTACTCAGGATATTTGCATTCCAAGAGATCTGTCTAGGTGATTGTTGGGAGATTGAAGAAAAAGGAAATTTTTTGGAATTTTTGAATCTTGCACTAGTGATTTTTGTCAAAAGTTGGGCAAAATATGGAACCCTGAAGGAACTCTCTGCTCTAGGACTTAACTTTTAAAAGGAGGTTTTGAGCAGGATGAAATGTTTGCTAGGTAGCCTCCTGGATCCACTTATTGAGTGGATGTGGGTCAAACACAGTAATAAAGAGAAGCGTAGAGTCTAACCACTGATACTCATGGATCTGGTTTACAGGAACTAGAGGAGAACAAGAAAGATGGCTGACTTCTCTGAAATTCAAGACCTAGCACAATGGGAGTAGGGTTGTAGAGAATTTGTGATGGGGCCATGGTCTAATGATAAGGCAATGAATGGGCACCCTGGTGAGTCTAAGTAAGGCAGCTCCCATTGAATTGACAATAACCTGACCAAATGAAGAGAAGATTTTTGAGCCTGTGAATTGAATTGGTGCATATTGCTGCAGAATGTTATAAGTGGCCTCTCCTGATTTGTCTTTGCTTATGGATGCAGATTTCACAAGGTTCCAACTGAAATTAAAATTCTCCACATCAAAAAATATGATTGTCTCCTCAGTGAACTGGGTTGACGTAATTGAGCAGTATAGAAATTGGATACCCAAAATGGAGAGGATAAAGGCATAAAGTGGATGGTTTACAAACTTTCATAGGTACTATAATATATTCATAGGATTATAGGATTAAGGTTTAGGTGTTACTTAACTGCAAATGTTAGACATAGTATATTTTCATTTTTTTGCTTGTAGAATGTTATATTTAAATTAGGGTAGTATATTATTATCATTAAATATTTATATTGGGGACTCTTGCATCCCTCATCACAATCCATACATTAATCCAATGTGTGAAGCACATTTGCGCATATGCTGCCATCATCATTTTCAAAGCATTTTCTTTCTACTTGAGCCCTTGATATCAGCTCCTTGGTTTTCCAACTCTCTCCCAGCCACCCGCCCTCATGAAATTTTGATAAGCTATAGATTATTATTTTCATATCTTACATCGTCCTCTGCCACCCATCACCACTTTTCTATTGTCCGACCCTCTGAGAGGGGGTTATAAGTTGATCCTTGTGGTCAGTTGCCACTTTCTGCCCCCACTGTCCCCTAATCCTCCTGGTATCTCTATTCTTATTGGTGGCCCTGAGGGGTTTATCTATCCTGAATTTCCTGTATTTCATGCTGGTATATATAGCTATGTGCTTGTTCTGGTATAATCCGATTTGTAAGATAGAATTGAGGTCATGATAGTGGGGGGAAAGAAGCTCCAAAAACCTAGAGGAAAGTTATGTGGTTCATCGGTGCTATAATTCACCCTGACTGGTTCATCTCTTCCTTGTGACCCTACTGTGAGGAGACATCAAAGTGCCTACAGATGGCCTTTGGGTCTCCAATATACCGCTCCCCCCCCCAACACACACACTCTCATACTCCCACCCACTCCCACACATTCACGTTAGGCATGGTTTTGTTCTGGGTCTTTGGTGCCTAATACCTGATCCCATTGACACCTCCTGATCACACAGGCTGGTGTTCTTCTTCCATATGGGCTTTGTTGCTTCTCAGCTAGATATCAGCTTGCTTATCTTCCAGCCTTTAAGACCCTAAACATTGTGTCTGTTGATAGCCAGACACCATCAGCTTTCTTCCTCACTGTTGCTTATGTACCTATTTTGTCTTTAGTGATCTTGTTGGAAAGGTGAGCATCACAGAATGCCAGATTACTACAACGAAGTGTTCTTATGTGGTTGGAATATTTGAGTTGAGGGCCCATGTCCATCTGCAACTTTAAGTCTTAACATATAGTTCTAAGTACATAGATTTATTCCCTTGTGCTTATATATAAGTATATTTACATATGCCCATGTCTGTAATTCAGACATCTGTAAATGTCCTTTGCCTCCTACTTCTTTTCTCTCTTTCCTTTTACTTCCCTCTTGTCCCACCATCATGGTCAGCTTCCATTCAGGCTTAGTAATTTCTTGCTGCAACATTGTCCTTAATGTACAATTGTTCATTATAAAAGCACTTTCTTATATACATATGAGTCTTCCTGGCTTTGCTTCTCTAGTCTACTCAGATTCACACACCATCTGATTGAGAATATTTCTATTTTTCAATGACCATCTACTTTACCAAACATCATGTCCTTTTATGGGGACTGGTCTGTCCTTATAAGATGTTCAAAGCATGTGAGACAAAGGTTCACCATTCTTTTAAGAAAGCATTCTAACTGAATTTCTTCTAAGACAAAATGTTTTGTTATTTTGGCAAGCTTTGGTACTTTCAATATTCTCTGTCAGCACTATAATTCATAGCACCATAGCTGATGTTAATTCTGAAGTTCTAGCTTTTTTGAATAATCAAAGAACAATTCCTTTACTGATAACCAAAGGTTTCCGCTAATAGAAACAAATATGCACTTATTATGCATTTATTATCTTCCACACTTATTAAGATATTTTCTATATGAGGTATAGGTATATTTCTATATGAGGTAGGGACTCATAAATTTTGTGCATTCTGTATTCCAATCCCCTAAAAATCATATGGATGGATAGATGGATAGATAGATAGACAGATAGATGATAGAATATTAGTAAGTGTTGTTGACTGTAGAAACAAATCTGGTGACACTCATATACATGTAAGAAAGAGTTTTATATCAAGAAGCAATTATATATAAAGAAAACATCCCAGTCCAGTCCAACTCAAGTCCATAAGTTTGATACTAGTCCATAAGGCCCTCTTCAGATTCACATAACCACATACAATGATGCAGAATGCAGGAAGTTCACAGGCAGATATGTGCAAAGTTGAATGGACCTGAGGTTGGGGGAAATATGGCAGGGATACTGCAGCTCTCACAATGGCCAGTAAGCAGAACATTCAAGGCAGGGAGGAAGGAAGAGGTTTCCTGGGCCCTTCTTAGGAGACCATGTCCTCAAGGAGATACCAGCAGGCTGTAACCTGATTGTGTTTCGATACTCTTCCTACATTTTTAAATATCTTCAAATATCCATTAGAAGAATGGGAATCTCAGAACACTACATTGTGTTCTGAAAACCCTGTCTGTGGATCAAGAGGCAGTTGTGTTAACAGAAAAAGGGCAAGCTACATGATTGAAAATCAGGAAAACTGTGCATCAGGTTGGATCATCTCACCATAATTATTCAAGTAATCAGAGAAATTGCATCATATTAAACAGAATGAGACAGAAGTTTTGAAGAAAGACTTAGTTATAACCATTGATAAAGCCTTGCTTTCTGAAAGGAAGAAAGAGGCTTTGAAGCACTTGGTGATGAAGATCAGGAATTGCAGTCTTTGATATGGATTTCAACTCAATGTAAAGCACACCAAAATCCTCAAATTATGTCCAGTCGGTAACATCATGGTAAATGGAGACAAGATTGCGGTTGACAAGGATTTCATCTTGCTTGTATCTACAATCAGTGCAGATGGAAGCAGCAGTTTAGTTATCAAAAGATGCATTCCTTTGAGGAAGTTCCCTGCACAAGATTCCTTTAAAATGTGAAAGGCAAGGAGATAGGATGTTACTTCGAGGACTAAGAGGTGTGTGATTCAATATATGGTATTTTCTTTTTTTTAATATCAGTTGAATTTATTACAAGTTTACTAAACTCCAAGGCTCATTACTGTGTTCTGTTAACTATAGAAATGTATAAAGGACAAAACGGAATCTCCTTGGGTAGCACTTCGCTCTACTGTTCAAAAGCATCTGTGCGTCAAGAAAACAAAACACAACAAAACCCGGAACAACATGTGGAGATCCAACACATTCAGAGGAGTTCAAACAAACCAAAACATTTCTGTCACAATCTGGCAACAAAAAAATAACCCTCCCAACCCTGAACACTCCCCTCATCATGTTGCAAACAAAACAGAAAGCGAAACAAAACGACCTGAAGACCGAACACGGAGGGTTGCTTAGAAAGAAGCTTTCACCATTTTTATAGCATCATGGGCTTGTTATTTTGTATTTTTTCTTTTTTTTCTTCTTCATTTTCTTTTCTAGGCAATAACACTAGCCTTGGGGTGTCCTTTTGTGTTGTTGGGGTCTTTTTGCTACTTTTGGAGGTATTTTCTTATCCTTTCAGAGAGTGCATAGCATTTTAAAATACACACCAGCAGCAATCTTTGCCTAAGGGCAATTAATCCTTTACCTAGGCAAACACTCTGCGACCAAATAAATGCTAATGAATATGATTCAAATGACTCAACCAATAGTATACTGCTTAACACAAACCAGATTTCCTTCAAATGGAGTTATATACCTTTGTTTCAAAATATAGAAACATATGACGAAAATAATGTCTGTACATAAGACTAACTTTTTTACCATTTGTTATGTTCACAATTCTACATCTGGGGTGGGGCAGCCCTCTGTGTTGGTGAGAAGCTGGTCCAGGGCTGTAGGGGGTGTCTCTCCTGTGGATCAGGGGTTTCTAAGGGTCTCTCTCCTTTTTCACTTTCATGTCCCCACTAAGATGGTCATGATTTCGCTGGCATGAAGGCCCAGGGTACGTTCAAGGCGACCAAGGGACATTTCTCTCTGCCGCAACAGTACGCCTCGCCAGTGAACCCCTGAAATCCATTTTCAACCTCATAATATGCATGTGAAATGTGGATCACTAATGAAAAAGACTGGAGAAGAATTGATGTATTCGGATTTGCGGTTCTGGTGGAGAATATGAAAAAGTATGTGAATTGGGAAAGGACAAACAAATCTATCTGAGAAGAAATAGAGCCAGAATGCTTCCTAAATGCAAGAATGTCAAGACTCTCTCTAACATAGTTTGGAGAGCCTGTCTGGAAAGATCAGTCCCTGAACAAGGACATCATGTTCAGTAAAGTGGTGGAGCAAATGAAAAGGAAGACATGTCAAGTTGGATTGACACAGTGGCTAGCTTGATCAGATCAAGCTAAAGAACAGTCACGAGGAAAGCCCAGGACTGACTGAACAGTATTTCACTCTATCACACTGTTGTTAGGAAACAGAATTGACTTGATGCCACCGGACCAAACCACAACAGTGGCAAATGGCTAAGGCTTCATTATTGTGGATTGCAGCACAAATTCAGAGCCAATCTTAAGTGAAAAATATGACGTAAATAAAAGACTTCTCCCATTCTCTTTTTTTCTTGTGAATATCTTTGAAAGATTTCCATTTTAGGTCCTATTCCCGCAGGGTCTGCTCTCACAGGCACCCTGCTCCAATAATAATTGATGAAAACTCTAGGCAATTTTCCTTCCAGAGAGGTTATTAAGAAGGTATACATCTATCTATATAATGTATAAACTTCTCTCAGAAATAGAATATATAGCAACTCATATAGTTGTACTATTTTTGAGAAGGTTTTGGCAAACTACATTGTGCTAACCAGTCACCTGTTTTTATAAGCAAAGGCTTATAAACACATATTGATACAATATTTATATATTGTCTATGACTGGTTTTGCCCTACATTCAGAATTGAGTAATTGTAGCAGAAACTGGATGACTCACAGACCTAACACATTTACTATCTATCCGATTAATGAAAATGTTTTCCAGTCCTGTAGTTAGAGTATTATTTTTAAGTTTTTAAAATATAATTGTTCTTCATAGTGAATAAAGAAATGTACTGATACATTTGGTTTATTTCTATAAGCACAATCATCTCCACAAATAAGACCTTCCCTGTGGATTCATTTTCCCTCTTTCAGGACACATCTATTAATAATTGTATTATTAAGAATCTGCAATGGCATCTCTTAATTTTTCTTGTCTTCAAATGCCTTTATATTGCCCTTATTCACAAATAATGTTTTAATTAAATGTGCCATTCCAGGTTTCACAAGCCCCATAATTTGAAGGGATTTTTCCATTGTTGGTATATTCCTTTTCTTTCAGTTAAGAAATCAACTCAGTCTTAAGAGGAAACAAGACACGGAGAATATGAAAACGAATTATCATGTTGTCTTTGTCTGATTCCTCTTGAGTCTCTTTTTTAAATGTTACATTCTGCAGTGTTATGAGACATAGCTAGATATATGTTTATTTGTATGTAGCTCTTTGAGTACTTGAAGTATACTTTCAGTCTAAGGGAATATGCATTTAGTTCAGAAAAATTTTGGCCATTGTGATCTAAATTTTTTTCTGTCATTATCTTTGTTCTCATAGAAATTATTTTAGACAGATTTTGAAAACTCTTCATTTATCTTTCATGTCTTCTAATATGTCCTTCATATAACTTTACATATTTCTCTTTGTGCCATGTCTTAAGTTAATCTTCTCAGGACAAAGATATCTTAAATTCTTTATTTAATTCTTCATTCCTCTCTCTCAGGTCCAGAATAATTTATTTTATTGTAGGATTAAGGAAAGGGTGAGATCCATAGACGTTCCTAGACTCAAGTTTGAATCTTGTGTGAAGCATTTTCAGTCCATTTACCCCAGGGCAGTCAGATTTCCAGATGTACCTGCCTGTTTCTAAATAGAATGCAGAAGAAATCACCTGGCTTCAGACTCCCTTAGCAATCTTTCCTTTTGTTTGATTCTGGCCCCAAAGAAAACCACACCTTTAAAAAAATCAATTTTACCTTCTTAATTTTTATCTTTTCATGTTTTATATTTCAAAACATTGTTTGGAATAGAACCATCTGAAATAGAGCTCTATCAGAATATTGGTGCATGATAGTAATTATTTAAGTATAAATATCTGAGGGAAACTAAAGGAATGAATTCATAATAATGGCACTGGCAACAGTATGGCGTACTGCTGAGGATTCAGCTTCCTTAATGCAAACCAAACCCAAACCATGCCCTTTTAGGAAGAATACTGTAATGACATATGTAAATTCCTATTAATGCAGTTCTTCCAATTATGTATCGTTCTCTTGAACTCCATTCTATACGTTGTGGAAATTTCATATCTTTCCTGAAGTGGTTATATTTACATGGTTCCCTTTAGTTCTGGATTCTTATTTTCTATGTGTTTTCCAGATCAGAGAAAAATCTTGCTTTACTTTTACAAATGACCCTGATGGCACACGCACGCACACACACACACACACTATGTGGACATTTGATAGGAATGGTTTTATTGAAGAAATGGAAGTTTCTATTAGAATATTAGACACATTGTTTTATAGGTTTTTCACACATACCAATATGTACAAATAAAATTGGGAAGAATGGTGAAAAACTTTCATAGTCCAGGTTATTACTTTGAGAGACTCAATTTCTGGATAATGTTGAGTAACACATCATCTTTACTCGGTGCTACTCAACTTTCAAAGTATTTTACCTATATTTATTAATTTCATTTTCATAAAAATCTTATTATTCAAATTTTTATTAGAAAACAGAAGTACAGAGAGGATAGCTATTTTTACCAAAGCCAAACCCCAGGTAAATCTCAAGTAATTTGCTTCTGCTATTATGAGATTCCTTCAAGTTCATTTCAATTCATAGTGGTCCCAGGTGATACAGCAGAAATAGCCCACAGGGCTTTATAAGTTGTAATCTTTACACAAGCAAGTCACCAATTCTTTATCATGTGCAGCCTTTCCAAAAATTAAATCCAAACTCACTGTCGTTGAGTGCGTACAGACTTAGAGTGACTCAATGGGACAGAGTAGACCTGCTCCTTTTGATGACCACGGCTGTCAATATTACCAGAGAAGATAGCCTTACCATTCTCCTGTGGAGTGACTTCTGTATTTGGACCATAGACCTGGTGGCTATCAGCTCAATATCACCAGGTATCTCTTCCCTCTTTCATGGCCAGCGAGTTGACTCTGATTCATAGCATCCCTATAGAATAGAGTAGAACAGCTCCCTGGACTTGTGAGACAGTAAGTCTACATGGAATTAGACAGCTCCATCTTTCTCCCACAGAGGATCTGGTGAGTTTGAATGAACAATTGCCACAAGACTTAGTTCTCCTGTAGATACCTTGGTCCAAATCACCAAATTTTCAGCAGCCGCCAAGTGCTTAACTGCTGTGACATCAAACCAAATCAAACTCTCTGTGGTTGGTCCAGCTGATTCTGTTTCAGTCCACCTCTAGATTATGAGGGGTGGGTAGGTTGTGATAGGTATTACACATGTCCTGCTTCCATTTAAAGGGGGGTGCCAATGAGCACAATGAATTTACCATTGAAATTGCCATCAGCAAGTGTGAGAGTCCATTCAGTAATGTAAAAACTAATTGCCATGGTGCTAATCTTCATAGATACACCTCTGCTCTAGTGTATAACTTTTAGCATTGTAGTTTACTAAATCTACTGAATTTATGTCCTGAATCTATTACTTATACCAGTTGGAATCAGAATTTCCTCAATAGAAATGTTAATCATTAAGAAGATTAGATCATTTGAAACTACATGAATACTCACTTCACCAAAGAAGACAAGCAGACAGCCAACAAATATGAAGCCATGCTTGTCAGAAGCCATTAGATCAAATCAAGAAAATAGCAAGGTTAAAAAAAGGCAAAATAAAAACAAAACTAAGAAAGCTGGCATTGGCACAAAGGGAGTGGGAACACTGCTACACTGCTGTTCGGACTACATGATGGTGCAGCCACTTTGGAAAGAATTCTGTCACCTCCTCAAAATGTTGAGAATAGAAATGGCATATGACCCAGTAATCTCTCTATTTGGTATCCTTTAGAAATACGAATATTTCCATGATTGGAAATATGCACACCTATGGTAGTACCATTCAGAGTACCAAAAAAGATAGAAGCAGCCTAAATGTCCATCAATTAAACATTAGAAAAATAAACTATGCTACATAAACACAATAGACTATCATGCAGCATAAAAGAATGATAATTCTGTGAAATACCTCACAACATGGATGTATTTGGAAGACATTGTGCCGTGAAATTAAGCAATCCCAAAAGGTTAGAGTAAAAGACCACCATTATCAAAAATCATGAAAAGATTTTTGCTCTAAAAGAAACATTGGTTGATGGTAATGGAAGTGTGAGGAACTCTAGTGATGCAGAAGCACTCTGTTGGGAGGCTCACCCCTGCTCAGCAGCAAGGCTTTCTGTAAAGAATGACTGTTCCAGGGCTGAGCCCCGGTGGCGTAGTGGTTGTGTGCCGGACTGCGGCCCACGGGGTTGGTGGTTCAAATCCACCAGAAGCTCTCCAGGAGCAAGACTGGGCCTCCTACTCCTACCAGAGGGCAATGATGCCCCCCCCAAAAAAAAAAAAGAATGACAGTTCCAGAATGCCACCTGGGCAATTCTATGATGTCCTCTCGGGCCACTGAGCATTGGAATGGGCTCAATGACAGTGAGTTTGGTTTTCAGTGTTTTCTTTTTTTACAGGTGTCAGGGGGGAAATTAGGGAAGTCATTGGTTAGATAGTAGATACATATTAACTCGGGTGAAGGAGAAGGCGATATCGGTAAAGAAGGAGGTTTGCCCAAAGTGTATGCCTGCGGAGACACTGGGAGCGTTGCAAGAGTCAAAGACAACAGAGGTAAGAACTATAACATACACAATTCCACGATAGCTGGTCTGTGAATAAAAGCATGAATGACCACGCAGCATAAACTACAGTGGGTAAGAGAATGGGAGTATACCCATAGATATGACTTTGGAAGAGGATATGGTGTGCATGGATTTACTTTTGCTGCAAATACAGACATGAATGCTATGGAGCATATGGGGAGAAAGTTGTGCATCTTAGGCACAATGAAATTCTAAAAGAATGAATCACTGGACCTGGGTTACACTAAGATCGACTGGGATAGCATAGCGCAAAAAACAAAACAAAACAAAACATTTCTACCTTCTATTCTTTTGTGAATAGTAACTTGGGTCTTAAAAGCTTTTGAACAGCCATCTAAGATGCAAACATTGCTCATTCCTTAAGCAGATGGAATGGGTATGTTGAAAAAGGAACAATTTAGTCAGTGGACTAAGAAAACAAATGCCAGCCTCCGAAATTAAGACCAGAAGAAATAAATAGTGTCTAGAGTGTCTAGCTACCACTACCAATTCTTCTGAAAGAGATCATATTAGAATGTCCATGACAGAGTGGGTGGAAATATGAACAAAACTCAAATATGAGATATTAGCCTTACTGGTCAGGTACAGACTAGGAGAAACCCCAAATGACCTGGAGTTACCCCTGGGGTCCGAGATTGAACGCTCTATCACAGTTCAATTTCCAGTCGACCAGTAGGCAACTCTCTAAGTGAATGACAACACTAACAAGGTATGCACATGTTCGGATAGCCAATCATTGAAGGACAGAAAGAAGGCATAATTTACCTACAGTTGAGAATCCTGAGGAATAGAGGTTGGATATAAGGAAACATACAAGGAAGGAGTGGTATAAGTGATGGAGACCTTGAGGGGATTGCAATTAATGAGATGGAACAAAATGTAAATAAAGTGTGAAATGTAAAATTCACTACCTGCTTACTGAATATTCATCCAATTCATAATGAAAATTACAACAACAACAACAAAAACAAGGCCAAGCTTACTGGACTGATGGAAAGTACAGAAACTCCTGAGACTAAGCCTTTACAGTGCCCTTTAATGTTGATCTGAACCTGCTGCTGAGGTCCTCTTTTAGCCAAATAGTAGATTGGCTTCTAAAGCAAACTGCCATCCACGAAGATTATGGTCCCTTAAATTATCAA
Source organism: Nesogale talazaci (assembly GCA_004026705.1). Classification (NCBI taxonomy): domain Eukaryota; kingdom Metazoa; phylum Chordata; class Mammalia; order Afrosoricida; family Tenrecidae; genus Nesogale; species Nesogale talazaci. The sequence goes on from PVJH01000632.1 coordinate 74,275, forward strand.
CCAAAAAAAAGATATTTCATGCTAATAAATTGTAGTCATGCCAGATACAATGTGAGCACACATTATTTGTGCATGCTAGCTGTATTTGTGTTAGTATCAGTATAGTTTGTTATAGATTTATATTCACATAACATATTCTTTGAACCAATAGCAGCTGAAGGTATAGAATCAGACAGGATCCAAATTCACTTCTGAGGGTATGCAGAGAACTTATAATAAGAATTCTGCATGAAAATTTAGACGAAATACTTTAACCCCGAGCTAAAATTTGAAATTAATTGATTTAAATAAAGAAGTTTATTTTGGATTTGATTTTACTTTTACTTGTCTCAAAAGTACATAAAAAGTCCTATTTGAAATGAAGGTTTATTATAGTTAATTTTGTTGTTTCTATTGCTGTTTGTTTGCTGCTGCACAATTTTTATATATGAAATCCAGGATAGGTACATCTGTAGAGACAGTAACTAGATTGATATTGGTCTTAAGGTTATGACAAGGGAAGGTGGGGGTGGGAGGTAGGGTCTAGGAATATTGAGTACAGGAATGAGGGTAAGGTTCTCCAATTGATGGTGGTGATGGTTGCACCACACTTTTTACAAAATCTAAACCATTGTTCTGTACAGTATGTAAATTTTATGCCACAAATACAAAAGAGGCATTTTGAAAACCAAGAGAAATATTCAACACTATGAATTTCACTCATTAGTGCATAAATACAAAATTAAGTGGCAGTCAGATACAATTTTCTCTGAGATTCAAGCAGACAAAATCACTGACAGTGTCGCATGGTGGCAGCGATCTCCCCTTAAACATCGTGTGACCTCTGGGTGAGCAAATTATCAGTGTCAGGAATTTTAATTCACACCCTCTCTAACTCAGTTACTTTATTCCTAGAAACATATCTAATAGATAGGCTTCCCCAATTGATCAAGCATTCACGTACAGGGTTATTTGTAGTATTGCTTGCAAAAAAAAATCGCAACGTCTGTCAAGACCTCAACCCTGTTATTAACATTTACAGTGTTTTATTAATAGGCATTCCCAGAGCTAAGATTCTCTGCTGAGGTAACTAACAGAATATTTTCTTTTTAATATACGTGTCTATTGCTTTATGAATAAGTCACTGGGTAATTCTAATGATTGTGTTATTGTTTTCATAAACCTGTTTTCATACCGGAGGTGTGATGATAAATGTCAAGCGGTGATTGAAAGGGACTTTTCAGTGAATAATCATCTCTCACATATTTCTAGGCTTTTTCCCCAGCCCTCATGGCTCAGCAGAGTGTCTTCTTTTTCAAAACAGATGTTGTGCTTCATATTTCTTGGTTTTCTTTCAACCTCTAACTGTTCCTTATCTCCAGCATGAAGGAGTTATTCCTTGTCAAACTCCACGAGGACTGAAAAACAAAAACAAAATAAAGAAGATGTAAGAGAAAGAAAAATATTCTCGAAATTGTGGAGGGGGTAGATTTACAAAACACTAAAAATTATAACTCCTCAAAAGTACTGCAGGCAATAAAGAAAGAAGGGTGGACAATGAAAGGCTAAATATTTGGAAATAAAAATTCAATATGATCCTCTAGGGAAGAAAAAAAATGAGAATGTTTTATATAGTCCTCAGAATGCTCCATTAAGTTTATTTAGCAACTTTTTTCCCTAATTATGGCATAACCATTTAGAGTAGACATAACGTTGCTTTATACTGGATATTTACAATTGTGTCTGAAAGCCCATTTATCCTTGAGAGACTAGTAATCAGCAAAGCTGATGATGAAGCTATAAATCTATGAAATCACTTTGCCAAATATCAGTGTCTTGTCGTTATGGTGGTGAAATGAGTTCTTTCACAGAACAGTATTGAATACATCTCACAATCACCATTTTTCAGTGGCTTAATCTACACAGTGAGTTGACTGGAATTTTTTTCTGAAGCTTTGACTATAAATAAAACATCATGAAAGGACAAAGCTGAACATTGAAAAGAGGTTTGAACAGATTTTATTTTTGATCTTTCAATTTATGTATTTGTAAAGTTATATATTTGCAATCTTTTAGCCACCATTTATGCATTGATGCTTAATAGAAGAAGTATAAAGAAAAAGACAATGATTATTTTTAACTCATAAAAATCATAAAATATATCTCTTAGTTCTACAATCACCGCATATTCTATAGATATGATATATAGATATATTCAATATTCTTCATTGCCTTAGAATAGGACTGCAGCAATTTAGTGAAGCACTTTAAATAGGCATTATCCATTTTTGCACCCAAAATTTTATTGGGTGAGGCATTTAAATACACACTTTAAATATCTTTAAATCTATGTTCTTTCTGTTAATAAAAATGAATTAATTCTTGTTCCCATTATTGGAGTTCATATATATTGCAGCTTAAGCTTTATATTGCAGGCTTTTCCACTGAATTCATACCAAGCTTAACATTTTAAAATGTTACTTGAAATGTCACCAGAATTCACTTTTTAAAATCATTTTATTGGGAGCTCTTACAGATGTTGTCACAATTCATAATTCAATCAGATCAAGTCTGCTAATAAAATTGTTGCCTCTATCAGTTTCACAACATTTACATCTTGAACTCCTTAATATCAAATCCCCTTTATTTCTCCCTCCTGCAACCTACCCCCAAGAGCTCTTATTGCTAATACATACACACATGCACATATACATATATTACTACACCATGCAATATATCCATTCATCTATAATTGTGATCCCCTGGAGTGGGATTATGCAGTCATCTTTACTATCGTCCCCCCTTCCTCCTCTTCCCCACCCCCCTCTATTCCTGTGCCCTCCTGAAATCATTGCTCCCGTTACTGTTCCTCAAGTGCTATCTATTTATATTTTCATGCACTTCACAATCTTAATTATACACATGAGCATGCTCATGTCTAATTAGGTTAATGAGATAAGAGTAGAACCATAATAGAGAGGGGAGGAAATATTAGAACTAGAGGACAGTGCGTTTTGCATCAGTGCTCTACCACATCCTGGACCTAACATACCTTCCCTCTGATTCTTCTGTGAAGGACTGTCAAATTACTTTCAGGTAGGTTTGGAGCCTCCACTTTGTCCATGCTTCTTCACTTCTACTTGATTGTTTATTTTTGTTGTTGTTGCTTTCTTGTTTGTTTCTCTGTTCTTATGAACAACTTTAAGACCCCAGACACTATATCTTTCAATAACCGGGCATCATCCAGTATGTTCACCACATTTGCTTGTGCATCTATTTTGTCTTCAGTGATAGAGTTGAGAAGGTGAGCATCATAGAGTGTCATATTATTAGAACAAGCTGTTCTTATACTGAGGTAAGATTTTAGTGGAAACCCAAAGTCCGTCTATTTTCCTGATATCTCTGCATATGTATACATAGATATAGAGATCTATCTTTATATCTTTGTATATTTACGTATATAAAATTTCTATGTTTAATATCGGGACCCTAATCCACCCATGGTGAGGGTCTTGTTTATGTCTCCACAGGAAAGATAGAAAGAGAATAGACCTTATTCTGGTTCCCCAATCCTGGAGGGCAATGGTCCTGAAGCAGCTGCAGGACCTAACCCAGTTAGAGATATGATGTGCCTTCCATTCCCTCCCTAGAAGAAAGTGCTACACAGGGCAATGCAAATGACACAGACCAGGGAGACTGGCTGGTCTGTCCCACCCACATGGGAGCAAACTAACGGGAGTGCAACATGCCAGCAATGGGAAAAAAGCCCCTGAGAAATCCCAATTATAGACTTCTGTCTGAGGGATAGTGTTAGACACCACATCTGAACTACTTGGGGTTGTCCATAAGGGGAGCACACTGAAAGTCTAAAGGTGGAATCGGAATTGGGGTGGGGGTGGTCACTAGACTGCGCCATGTCTGATAGCAGGATGAGCATTGGGGGCTGTTAGGAGATGTGCATTTGAGTCCTGGATGCAAAGGTCTGAAAGAGTACAAGTACTATTGGGCAATGGGTTCCTGGGTTATTGAACCTGAAGCGAATGGGGATCTGGACTGACATAATATGACGAATCCTTTCACCTAGTTATTAGCGAGATACTAATCTACCCAGAGATGGAAGAACAAGTAGATGCAGAACTATTCACATTGTTTCCTTAAAGTAATATATATATATATATATATATATATATATATATTTCTTTATTTATATCCTTTTTTCTTTTACTTTTGCATGTCTAACTATGTAAGATAGGCAAGATGAATAAGTCCAAGGAGGCCCCTCAGGGACCCTTGGCTAGGGGGTGGGGCTGTATGAGAAGGGAGGTGGGGAGGAAGTGAAGGGAGGGGAGTGGTGAGCCTACAATGAAAGGGACAGGGGAAAAGTAAAGGTATGCCCAAAAATGGTGAGGAGGGTGCATATTTCCTGGTTGTGTTTGATCAATTGAAATGAATCCAAGAGGAACTATGGAGAGGTGAAAATAGGGTAAAGATGGTGGGGCAGGAGGAAAGAAAGAAGAGGAAGCTAGACAAAAGTAAATATATAAAATAAACATATAGATATGTATATATGCAAAATATACAGAATTCACTTTTTTATTCAGGTAGTCAAATGTTTTTAATCTCTTAAGCATCACATGATAAGTGGAATAGCACATTTCCAATTGTTTGAAATGTGGAATGACGTGAGTCATTTGACATCATAGTGGAAGCATGGTGTTCTGTCTATACATAAGATGCCCAGTGTGCCTTTATTAAACAACCATGATCTTATCCAGAGCAGGAAATTGGCACTCAATCGTGCTTAAGAAGAAGAGGTTGACGTTCTAGAAATTTGTGTCTGGTTAATTTTCTGGCTACATAGTGAATTCTGCAAAAAGATGTATGCTGAGCACAAAAAATTGAATTTCGTTTTATCTTCTACTCAGTGAAACATCGTTAATTCCATCAGTAGCATTTATTTTGGAATTGAATTTGGCTATCTTTCCTCATTCTAATATATGCTTTATTAATCAGAAAAAAAGTGAATGCAGTATTGACTCACAGCTTCTGTAAATTTTTCTAATAGAGAACTGAATGAACAATGAAAAAACTTTAAGGTCTGGTTAAGGGTGAATAAATGCAATTTCATCCAGATACTTTGCAAATTTTTGAAGCATGCTGTTTAGATTTAGTCGGTAACACATTATGAAAGTTGAGGAAGTATTTTCTCTCTATTATCATCTTAGTATTCCTATCCTAAGTGCTCAGTACAATTTAGCTTCAAGTAATAAATTTAAAGATCTAAAAATCAAAGAGAGGAAAACAATGAACCGATTTTAGCAATCTACTTGAAGACCAAGACCAAGGCCATTGTCACTGAGTTCATCTTGACGCGCAGTAACCCAACAGGGTAGAGCCGAATTACTCGATAGGGTTTTCAAGCTGCAAAGCTGTTATCTTGACTGAAATGGACAGACACATCACTCTTCCACGGAGCAGCTGGTAGGTTTGAACTGACAAAATGTCAGTTATGTCTAGTAAAAGAACTTTAGAAAAGTAGTCCACCATGGGGAACCTCCTCAGGAGAACAGAAATGTGAAGCAAACACAGTCTGATCATTCAAAGGGAGTAAGTCATCAGTCCTGGAAAAGCTATGAATTCTCATCAAGATCAGCAAGATGCCACCAGGTAACGTGTCCCCATCCCTCCCCCAGCACTCTGATGCACATTATTGGGTGAGAAGATGAGGTGAACCGATTCTTTTCACCCCTCTCCAGTAAGCACCCCTGCACTTAATAGAATCTCACAAAGGACAATGGTGTCCCCCTTCCTACCTAACTGGGCAGTGGGGCAAGTCCAAGCTGGAGGAGGGCAAATTTGATTAATTGCACTTTGATTGTACCTGGGAGCAGAGACGAATGTAAGAGGGTAGGAAAATCATTACCTTCATACCAGCTTGGGGTTGAAAAAGATGGAGAGGATACATATTTTTCTGCTCAAGGAGCGATTTTTAAATTGATCCCGGGCCCTGCTCTGACATTCAGCAGAAGCAAAGATGGTTCAAAGCAGATAGAGTGAACTTCTCAGTTATTATCATCTCCCTCCTTTCATGACCACTGCTTCAGTCAGTGACCTACAAGCCCTGGCAACTGCAAAAGCCACCCTCAAGACTTGGGGCATTGATGAGATCTAGTAATCAATTTTAGGTTGCTACTGATCTCTACTGAGAATAGGCTGTTTCCACATGACTCAACCTTCCCTGAGACTTCAACAAACACAATTAAGGCACACAGAATATTACTGACTCTAATCACTTAACCAGCAAACAGAAACAAATATAGAACATATCAGAAACAACAGGCATATCTAATGCACATTGGAAAGCAAGAAGAGTGGCACAGGTCAGTGGACTATACAGAGACACAAACTCAGGAGAATGTCCAGAGGAAAAAGGGCATTAGAACTTTCCATGAGGGAGTGTAGTAAAATGATTATCATCTGCTTTAAACCAATAGGGGAAGATTTCTACAGGATTACAAAAGAATAAGTAAAAATATTAAATAATTTATGAAAGTACAAAAACACTCTTACCAAAAAAAAATTAAAACGTGGTATATTTCAACAATTCCGAAAGGGAATCCAGAAAACAAACTCTAAACTATTAAAACTGGATAACACTTAGCCACCAGAAGAGAAATAATACCAAACATTAAAGAAGAAATAAATTAGTCAGTAAACAGATAAACAATAAAAATAATCGAGAAGAATGTGTTTCTGTGACATCATTTAGAAAATTGACAAATCACTGGCAAACAATAGAGAATAAGGAAGAGAAGGAACAAGTATGTTTAAATAGAAAACAAAAAAAGTACATCAAAGCAGAACTATCTGAAATGAAAAATGTAATTACATAATATTACTAAATTTGTATGCCAACAAATTTGCAAACTTAGAAGAAATGGACAGAGGTGCTCTGGTGGCAGAGTGGTTACATGTTAGGCTGTAGTCTGCATGGTCATAAGTTTGAAGCCTCCAGCAGAGGGGAAAGACTGGGCTGTCTATACCTATAAACAATTGCAGTCTCAGAAACCCCAGGGGATTGGATGAGTCATCATTGACTTGATGGCCACTAAATATTGAGATTTCTAGAAACATATTACCTAGTTAAATTAAAAACATTTTCTATAGAAAATATCTATCTTTGTATAGGACAGGAAAAAATCAATAAATTCATGAAAAAATTCACAATAACAAAAAGTCCTGAGCCAAGTTGCTGTAATGGTGTGGCGGTCACATGCTTATGTTAACTTCTTGCTTGAGATATAGGGGTGGAGTCTAGCCTGTTAATCTGTAGATAGCCATTGAATAGCCAATGAGGTCTCCGTGTAGGCATGGCTTTCTCCTGAGACTTCAGGGAAATCTCGTGATATTTCCCTCCTGGAGATGAGAAGCTATCTCCACAGTTGTTGGGAGTTAGTCTCAGAGACAATGAACTATGGATAAGACAAGATGGCAGCGTCCAAGGAGCTAAAGGAGACAGAGGAGAAGCTACACAGCCTTGCCCTGATGGAACCAGACCTCTGAAGCTGGAGAAGCCACATGGAGAGCCCTGCTAGTGCTGAGTTGTTTCTACCACCACTGGATGCTGTTGATGGACCCTGAGCCCTGGAAGCGAGGAGCCATGGGGAGACCCCTGCCAGTGCCGGGACTCTGCACCCTCTGGCCTGTGACTTCGTGAGTTGGAAGGAGACGTTATAGACTGGTATTGGACACATGGACTAATATCGGACTTAAAAAATTTTTTTGTGGCATCACTGCCCTGGTGGGAGTAGCAGGCCCAGCCTTGCTCCTGGAGAGCTGCTGCTGGATTTGAACTGTCAACCCAGTGGGCCATAGTCCTGCAAACTACCACTAAGCCACCAGGGCTCAACCAATATCGGACTGAAGATTTTGAACTGTACTGGGTTGGGATGTTTTCATAATGTTCTATTTCTCTTGCATATAAACCTTTCCCTTATACCCATATGCATGTCTATCAATTTGTTTCTCTAGTTTACCCAGACTAACACAAATAGGAAATTCTACCAAGCATTCATAGAAGAGTTAATTCCCCCTCTACACAAACATTCCAGAATTTATAAATGGACAGCACACAACAAATTTATTTTATTTTATAACCCTGTTACCAAAACAAGGCAAAGACATCACCAAGATTGAAATCTATGGAGCAATAGTTTTGTAAATATAGAGGCAAAAAATTTCAACAAAATTCTAGATTGAGAAAATAAACAAGTGAACAGGTGACTACTATCCCAAGGTTATAGAATGGGTTGTTGACATTTGACTTGGATTTCTTGCTTTGAGTTTGTTTTATGAATGGTGGACATATACTACCATATGCTTATTATTTTAATGATTTTCTTGATTGGTGATGACATGTATATTCTGATCAGCATGGTTCTATTTCTGTGAATGAATGGTAATTGAAAGCTTTGCCATATCACGAAATCCCATTGTTTGTACACAAGGCAACAATTCACATACTATAGTCTGAAAAGGTGACCTTTACATTTACAATTTCCTTTAAAAGCAGTGTGTTATATTTTATACTTTTGGTTAAATCAATGGCACTTTCAATATTATTCCTTATGCTCCAGAGATGAGTTATAATGTTCCTTCTACTGTAAAAACCATGTCTCTAAAGTGAACCAGACATATGTAAACCATAGCTATATGAATGTGTTTGGGGTTTTAACTTAATTCTGGCCCCATTCTAAGAATGATAGTTCTCATGACATGGTCCTAATATACTGTCCTTCCCTAAAACACCATTGAAGTTTTGGGTAATATAACAAAAAGTGATGAAGAAACTATATGATGATCAGTTATCAGAAATAATAGTATCTGGGGTCTTGCCTTTAAAGAAAACAGACTTGCCTTTAAAAAAAACAGTAATCGAAGTAAAGCTTCAATTAAGTTCACATGGAAGAAGCCCATAAACCTGTGTGATCCAAAGATTGCAAATAATATAATACAAAGAAGGGAATGGTATCTGTGTTAGTTCGGGTATACTAGAGAAACAAATTCATAAACACGCATATGGATATAAGGGTAAGATTTATATACAAGAGGAATGGAACATTGAGAAAGCATCCCAACTTAGTCCAGTCCAAGGTCATAAACCCAACATTGGCCCATCTGTTCGATACCAGTCTATAAAGTATCCTTCTGATTCATGAAGCACGTGTGGTCAAAGCATCCTGGCACTGACAGGGGTCTCTCCATGGTTCCTCGCTTCTAGGGCTCAGGGTCCATCAACAGCATCCAGTGGTGGTAGAAGCAACTCAGTGCTGGCAGGGCTCTCCACAGGCTTCTCCAGCTCCAGAAGTCTGGTTCCTTCATGGGAAGACTGTGTGGCTTCTCCACCAATTCCTCCAGTTCTTTGGATGCTGCCATCTTGTCTTGTCAGTAGTTCATTGTCTCAGAGACTGACTCCCAACAACTGGGGGGATGGCCTCTCATCTCGACAAAGGGAATATCACAAGATTTCCCAGAAGTCTCAGGTGAAAGCCATGCCCACACAGAGGCCTCAATGGCTACACAATGGCTATCTCTAGATTAACAGGCTAGACTCCACCCCTATTATTTCCAATCGTGAAATTGACATTAACACATGACCGCCACACTATCATAGCTTAAATTGCAAACACTCTGCTTGAAGAAGGCTATAGATGACAGTAGGAGTCTGAAATCCATTTGCAAGGTCTACACATGGATTAAGGCTCCAATGAGTTTCTTATGATCACAGTCCAGGTTTGGGAATAGCTTTGGTATCAGACAAAGAACACTGTAAAGTCAATTATGGCAGATGTACTTAGGTTAAAATGTAAAACCTCATCATTTGATCTCTTTGGACACATTTTAAAGTTGCTTTGATCTTAACATTTTCTGCTTTCATTTCAATTGAGGTTTTTCTCTGTTTTGTTTTGTCAATATTTTTGATATTTTGTGTTGGCTTCCTATTTGGGTGTTTTATCAATTTAAAAAAATAATTTTATCAGGGGCTCTTAAATCTGTTACCACAATCCATACATTCACAATGCTTCAAATACACCTGCACATATGTCACCATCATCATTTTCAAAGAATTATCATCCCACTTTAGTCACTGATATCAGCTTTCCTTTCCCCCTCCCTACCCTACCTTATCAAATAAATGCTTGACAAATTATAGGCTATTATTTCCATATCATGCATCATCCTTCATCAGCCCTAACCCACTTTTCCATTATTCATCCCCCTGGGAGAGGTTTCTGGTTTGGTCCTTTTGATCAATTATCCCTTTATCCCTGGACCTTCCCCAAATCTGTCTGGTATCTCTACTCTTAATTTTGACCCTGAAGGGTTTGCCTATCCTAGATTTCCTGTATTTCAGTGGTAAATCTATCAATAGAGTAATTAAATTAATAATTTTCTAGGGTCATGCAGGGAAGATGTAGATAAATAGAGGACTGACAAGAATAAATACAATAAAAATGTCCTAAAATATATTGTGATGATGACTGTAAAATTCATCTTATTTTGATTCAATGATTAAATTTATGATAAGTGAATTGTATGCCAATAAACTATAAATAACAATTTAGCAAAACAATTTTAAATGCATCATGATTGCATAGTATTTGAACCATTTATGTATGAATGGTCATTGTTTAAACATCAATGCAATATGTCATGTAAGTAAAACAAAAGAAAAAATTCTTATATTAGTTAATGGAGAAAAGGCAGTCGACAAAATTCAACATTGATTTTTTAAATAAAAACACTCAGCAAAATAGAAATGGCAGGAAAAATCCTCAAAATAATAAAGGTCATATACACAAAGCTAATGACTAGCAGTTTGATCAATGAAGAGAAGCAGAAACTATTTCTCTGCCAAGAGGGAACTAGACACCATTGCCCTTTATCATCACTCTTACTTAATGGAGTGATAGAATATTTAGCCCAAACAATTAAACATATAGAAGAAATAAAAGGCACCCATATTGGCAAAGAAGTGAAGCTCTCATTGTTTGAAGGCAATATGATTTTATATACAAGAATTCCTAAAAATTACACAAGAAAATTAATGAAACTGATTAAATTGTTTTGCATTGTTAAACATACAAAATATGAATAGGAATTGTGTATATTAAGAAAGAGAACTCTGTGAAGTAAATTTTTGTGAAATAAATTTTAAAACAATAATGTTTACAATAACCAATCCACTTTTGAAATACATAGGAAAAACATGAGAGAAGTAAATGATTTCACAAAGAAAGCTATAAAATAATATTAAAATAAATCAAAAGAAAAAAAATTTAAAAAGAAATCAAAAGAAACCTACCAAAATGTTCATGCATAAGAAGACCTAGTATAATAAGAATGTCAATACTACCCACAATGATCGATAAATAGAATGCAACTATGATCCAAATGCAATATTATTCTTAAAATAAATGGTACAACTGATCACCAATTTCATGTAGAAATGAAAGAAGCCCAGAATAAGCAAACAAACTACTATAAAACTAAAATAAAGTTGGAGGCCTCTCATTCCTGTGTTTCAAAACCTATTACCCAACCATTGTAATCAAAAAGCTTGGTATTGGTAAAACATAGTATGTATACCAATGAATCAGGGCAGATAATCCATAAATGAAAACAGGCACCTACAGCCTACTGATATTTTGTAAAGGAGTGAAACATATTTTTAAAAAAAGTAATCTAGGGGCTGGGCCCCGGTGGTATAGTGGTTTGCGCAGGACTGCAGCAAGGCTGGGCCTCCTACTCCCATCACCAGAGGGCAGTGAGGCCACAAACACAAAAACAAGCAAACAAAATTATTCCAGAAAAAAATGAATCTCCATGTGCACATGAATGAAACAGAACCCATACCTCAGATCTTAAACAGAAATGGACTCATTCCTTAATCAGACAACCACCTAAAACACTTCTAGAAGATTCATCATAATGGCCACCCATGGAGAACCCTAAGTCCAATTCAAACTCATATTGGTGGATGATGGTGACACTGGAAAAATAACATTTGTGAAATGTCATCGGACTTGTCAATTTGAGAAGTGCATGGTCACCTGAGATATCGAGGCTCATTCCTTTGTGTTCCATACTCACAGAGGACCGATTAAATTCAACATGTAGGATACAGTTGGTCAAGAACATGTTGGAGGTACTGAGAGATGGTATTATATCCAAGTTCAATTTTCTAATCCTCAAGGATTACTTACAAGAATGTACCTAACTGGCATAAGGATCTGATTCGACTATGTGAAAACATACCCGTCATGCTGTGTGGTCACAAAGTGGACATTAAGGATAAGAAAGTTAAGGCAAAATCCTTTGTCTTTCACTGAAAGAAGAACTATCACTATTATGCCATTTCTGCCACAGTCACTATACCTTTCCAAAGTCCTTCCTTTGCCTTGCTAGAAAACTAGTTAAAGATCCCAACTTGAAGTTAATTACCATGTCTGTTCTTGCCACACCAGGAGTTATTATTGGCCCAGCTTTGTGCAAACAATCACTCTCCAGGGTTAAGTTGATGAACTGTGAGAGAATGAAGCAGGAGTCCAGCGCCAAACAGAAGGCTGGTTTTATAGGCAACTGTTCTGTGATGTCATTGGTGGAGTTTATTTGATGCTTTTATTATATAGCTAAACAGATGGTGCTCATTTCTGGGATGCTGAAGTTGATGAATGGGCTTTGGAGTGAGTTAACGACTTAAATATAAGGAGTATTATAAAGATATTTTATGAAAAAACAGGGATACATTTAAAGGCCCCAAAACGAAAAAAAACACACTACAGAAGATAAAATGGAAAGCTAGAACCTAAAATTATATATATATATATATATATATATATATATATATATCATAAGACTTAATCAAATGAGTAAGAAGAGATGGCGGGAATTTTTTTTCAATAATATATCAAATAAGGAACTAATCTTGAAAATCTATAGAAAATGCAATACTTCAGTAATAAAAACACAAATAATTAATTTTTAAATGGGCGGAAGACATGAATAGACAATTCACCAAAGACGACATCCAGGCTTCCAACAATCCTATGAAAATTGTTCATGATTCTTAGGCATAACAGAAATGCTAATGAAAGTAGAGAAAAAATATCACCCCACACCAGAACTTATAGCAAAATTAAAAGAAGAACATAGGGAGGAGCTAGAGGAAAAGGAGGACATGAAAGAAAATAGCAAATGTTGAAGAGGATGTGGACAGATTGAAATCATCATACCCTGATGGTTTGAATATGGTATTGATTGTACAGCCACAATGGGAAAAATATTGCCCTTGCTAAAACAAAGGATAATATAAATAACATATGACTCAGCAATCTCTGTATTTGGTATATACCCCAGGGAAATAAAGAACAAAACAGAAACACACCCATGTTTATCTAAGTGCTATCCAAATGAAAATGTCTGTCTATGGAAGAATGAGCAAATAAACTCAGGTTACATACAATGGAATATTATGAATTTCTGAAAAGAATGTGATTAAATATATCATGAGAAGAGAAAATTTGGAATATATTATGCTCAGCAAATTTAGCCAATCTCAAAAATAAAAATATTGTGTGAGACCACTATTATATATAAAAGTAGAAAGATTTTCTCATCAAAAGGAGCAGACGTTGAAGACCTTAGAAAGACAGGGAGAAGGAAGAAGGAAAGAGGAGAGAGATTGGGGGAAAGTAAAAGAGGGCCACATATGTATGGGGTTGTTTCTAGAATATTATTGGTTTTCTGGGTTGTGGTGTCTGAAGCACTTATGTTCAAAAAACAAGTTGAGCTTCACAACTGTGCTTTACACATTTTTCTTGGTTTTCTTTTCTTCTTTTACCACAGTAAAAAGAAAATTTAGAAAACCCTGTGGGGAAGTTTTAGTCTGTCACATGTTTGGTTATTTTACAAAATCAACTTGACATCATATAGCAATTATTCCTTGAGAAGAGTGGCCTTGTATATCTTAGTCATTGTTACAGCTCCATAGAATTAGTGTCCAACTAAGTTCCTGGCACTTACCACATGATCATTAAGTGTCCATGGAATTGAATGTCCTCTTTTCTATAGAATTATCTTACATGTAATCATACACTGCATGAAAGTTAAAAAAAAAAGTATTCCACTGCAAAGAGCAACTGATGATTGCTCAACCGTGTTCTAGAAGAACAGACTTTTATTCATATATGTGTAGAGACGGGTGGGGGAGTATGGTAAGGACAGCACATTTGCAAGCAATTTGCCACTAGCATATAAATATATGTGCCAAGTACTAATCAGATCAGGGTGCAGCAGTATAGACTGCAGAAGTGAACATAGCAATTAGGGCCAGAAAACAAGAATACTGGCTTAGGAGATAAATGTGGAGTAATATGGCAATTATAAATACCATAGTTATACTAATGAAAAATTTCATCAGTGCAGAGAATAAGGATTACATATCCTAAATAATCCTGCCATAAAAATTGCTTGGTAATAATGAAGAAGGGAGTGTACAATTTAGTCAACTGATTTTGAATAAACACTGTTACATGTAAAGTAACACTGCAATCTTGACAGATTTACAGAATTTCACATACACAAAATTATTCCATATTATAAAGAGCAATGAAACCTCATTTCTTTGAGAGGTCACTGAATGGCAAAAGTGGTTTGTTCTTACTATTAAACTGCCTAAAATGTCAGAGAACATATTACTGACTATCTGCTTCTGCTAAGAATACTTAATTTTTTGAACTAGGGGGAAGTTTCACAGTGAAATATATGAAGTGATATGGGTTGAAAATGACTTTAACACATGTGTTTTTAAAAAAAACCCTATCAAAGGGAATGGGGGGAGGGCAGAATGGGGACTTAATACCCATCAATAATCAATTGGACACCCCCTGTCAGAAGGGCCACATGGAGGAGACTAGTCAGTCACAGTGCAGTTTTAATGCTTATGCCTCCTCACTATCGTGATCCCAATTCCACCTTACAAATCTGGTTAGACCCAAACATGTATACTGGTGCAGATAAGACCTCATAACACAGGGCATTCAGGACAGATAAACTCCTCAGGACTTCCCTGCTCCTAAAGGGAACAGTGAGACTAGGAGAGTAAAAGAAGGGGCTGGGGGAGTGAGAATTAATCTCTGTAATCAACGTATGACCCTCCTCCGAGGGAGATGGACACCAGAAAGGTGGGTGAAAGAAGACAACAGTTGGTGTAAGACAGGAAAAAAAAGAATAATTTAAATTATCAAGGGGACATGAGGAAGGGAGGGCGAAAGGAGAAGCTGATACCAAGGTCTCAAGTAGAAAGAAAATGTTTTGAACAAGAGGATGATAACATATGTATAGATATGTTTTGCACAATGGATATATGTATGGATTGTGATAAGAGCTGTATGAGTACTCAATTTTTTAAGACAATGTGTTTGGTTTTGGCTTTCATTTCATTTAGAGACTAAAATATGTACTTTATGATTTTTTTGTTTTGCTCTATCATATGAATTGGTTGGGGCTTTGCTTTTGAGATAATTATTTCTTTAACTCAAAAACTTAAAAGACATGACAACATCCACAGCTGGCACTACTCTCCCTTCTTTCTCTTATCCTGCTGGACGTAGAATATGGCCATCCTCTCCTTCACCAGTTTGCCCCTGACTTCACTCTGCTATACTTCCCCTTCCTTTCTTTTCCCTCCCAGTTCTGTTGTTGTAGAGCCCATCGAGTTGCTTCCAACTCATTGCACACCATCACAAAACCCTTCCTGGCCAAGTGTCATCCTTACAATGATTCCCATGCCTGGACCTATTGTTGCAGCCACTGTGTCAATCCATAGTGCTGGGGTGAACAAGGAAGTGCATATGTCAGATTTGTACTTTGATTCAAATTTCTTAGGGTATATGCCAAGCAAAAGGATTGTTGGATCATAGAGTATGTCTGCCAGCTGTTTGAGGGAGTGTCATAGGACTATCCACTTGTTTGTATAATTTTACAATTCTATAAGCAGTGCATGAGGGTTCTACTCTCTGTATGTCCTTTTCATCATTTTTAAATTTTCTGTTATTTTGAACTTTGCTACCCATTCTGATGTGCTATGCCATCTCATCATTGTTTTGATGTGCATCTCTCTCATGGCTAGTGGTTGTCCTCCTCTGGGTTGACTTGAGAAAAAATTCATAGACCCTCATGTGACACTCAGTTTTATAGCTGAGAAAAAACAAAGCCACCATGAAAGAAGTGCACCAGCCTATGTGATCAGGCATCTAAGACTCTGAACACAATCATACCCAATGTGGATGGGGGAGGGGAGAGGGGAGACCCAAAGCTCATCTGTAGACAGTTGGATATTCCCTCCATCACAGAAGCATCACAGGAAAAGATGAGCCAGTCAGGGTGCAGTATAACACCCATGAAATACACAGCATTGCTCTAGTTGTTCAATGATTCCTTGCCCCCCACTATTATGGTCTCAGTTCTACATTTTAAATAGGATTAGACTGAACCAGGCACACTGCTACAGATAAGAGCCTGCATCACAGGGAACACAGGATAGATACCCTCCCTCAGGGTCAACAATAAGAATGAGACACCAGGAGGGTAAGGGGAAGGTGGGGATAAAGGGGGAATTGATCACAAGGATCAACATATAGCACCCTTCTTATTATATGGCAGTGACATTGGTTTGGGGTTTGTGACCTAACATGTGTCTACTCTGGAGCATGTTCTACATCCTCCAGCAGCAATGCTGTTGCTAGGTGAAATGATTTGCATATATAAGAAGTCAATTAATTGTGTTTTTGAATTTTTCTGTGTATAAATTGTTCCTTTCCTGAAATATTGGAACATTTCTTATGGTAGTCTCTCAGTTTCTGAAGTCTTGTTTGTGCTAATGACTTCAGAGTAATTTAGACTTTTTCTTTAAGTATCTTTGGTATTTGATTATATGATTCTCTGGAACTGTTTGAATGTTGATTATTTGGGTATAATGATTGTGTATTCCTTCCATCTTCTTTTGATGGATTGTTCAATATTTTGCCTGTAGAATCTTTACAAACCACAATTTGAAGCTTGAGTTTTTTCTTCAAGTATTCAAACTTGATATATAATGATCATGCCCCCCCTCCTTTTTAACTCCAATTCTCTATGCATTCCATTGTAACACTTTGTTTTCTCATACTGTCCTCTGAGATGTTGGTTCAGTCCTTTTGTCATCACTTTTTGCCTTTGCTTTATATGATCAGCAGCCAGGGTCAGAAGCTATTCTGACATTAACTTTGATCATTTCCTTCTTTCCTGTTTTTGAATGATATTTTGCTTTCTTCATATATTATGTCCTTCTTGTCACCTCACAGCTTGTCAGGTTTTCTGACACTACTGTTCAATGGGTGAAATCTGTTCTGGAGATACTCTTGAAATTCAGTTGGGATATACCCAGGGCCACATTGCGGCTCTCCTAGACTTTTTTTTATTCTCTTTAACTTCAAATTTAACTTACATACAATCAACTTATTGTTTCTTCAACAGTTTGCCCCTGGCCTTGTTTTGACTATTTTTATTGATCTTCCTGTTGTTTCTTCTTACAGATGCAGTCTATTATATTTCTGGGTACATGTGTATAATAGCCATTTTTGTTGCTTGAAAACAGGTAATGACAATGAAGAATTCATTGGCTTTGCAAAATTATGTCATGTGAACCCCACCTTTATTTCTATCAACAAGGCCATATTTTTCAACTAATGTTTCATCCTCTTTGTTCTCAACTTTACCATTCCAATAGCTAATGATTATCAATACATCTTAATTGCATATTTGAAAGCATATAGGCTGGTGAAGTTCGTTGAATTTAATTTTCTCACCACTAGTTTAGTGGTTGGTTTATAAATGTGAATTATAATTTTGCTATCAGGCTTTCTTTGTATGTATACATAAATTATACAGTCACAAACAACATTGGACTTCAAGATATGGAACAAGATCCCCTTTTTATGATGAATGTGATGCCATTGCTCTCTAATTTATCATTCCTGGCACAGTACACCATATTAATGTTTGATTCAAAATAGCTAATACCAGTCCATTTTAGTTCAGTGGTGTCTACCATATTTATCCACATGCATACATTTATTTCTGATGACTTTGAATTTCCTTACTTTTGTACTTTGTACATTCCAAGTTCTGCTTATAATTATATGCTTGCTGTTGGTTCTTTTCATTTTGAGTCATCCCCATCGGCAATGGATTGTCACAAATGCTTTACTAAATCCATTTTATGATGGCTCACTCAATTTTGAGTCATATTTTGAGTGTCATCCAAGTTGAGTGTCTAATCTTCTGGCACTATATCGGTAAATGTTCCTCTGCTATTCCTGATGTTTCTAATATCTAACAATGCTCTTCCACTATACATGAAGTGTTGATGTGTAATTTCTCATAAGTTAACAGCCTACTGTCAATTCTTAGTTTGAAAGTTTGCTTAAACCCAGTTCCTCTGCAGGTAGTTGAACTACTGTTAAGAAACTTTCCAACATCGCAGCAACACACAAGCCACCAAAGTAGAACAAAATGACAGACAAGTAGTGGTAGAATTTCATAGAATTTCATAGAATTCTTACCTTATTCTTATTACCTTTTTACCTTATTACCTTTTCTATTGTGATGGTACAAATTTCATTTTTATTCTTGATATTTGCATATTCCCTTTCTCTTTTTCAAGTTCTCTAATGGTTTGTTAATTTTTTAAAAATTCCTCCAAAGTATCCACTTCTTGTTTTGTTGAGTTTTTTTTCTGTTGTTTTCTATGCTCTGATCCATCTATTGCTCTTCTCATTTTTATTATTTATTCTCTGGTGGCTTAAATTGTTGAAGATATTAGGTTATGGTTTTCATTTTAGTCCATTTTATATGTATATGTATTGTTATAAATTTCCCTCTGATTGTTACTTTTGCTATACCTCCAAAGGCGTTAGTATGCATATTTTTATTCTCATTTGTTTCAAGGAATTTAACATTTTTATTCCTCCTTTCTTTAATTATCCTGTAGTCTTGTCTTTTATTTGTTTGTAAGGAAGACATTCAATTTCCATATATTTGCTTTTTCCTTGAACTACTGTGGTGATCTGTGAAAATAATTTGTAGTGTATCAATTTTTTAAAAAAGTATTAAAGTTTACTCTGTGGCCTAAAAATTGATCTATTCCACAGAACAGTCCATTTTTTGCTAGAAAAGAAAGTAGTTTGTGCTGGGTGGAGTGTCCTTATGTTTCTTAGAGGTCAAGATGATCCATTCTATCAATTAGTTCTTCTGTATCAACATTGAGTTTCCTCTAATTCTTTCCTTACTCAACAGTTTGCATTGTAGTCTCCTATAATTATTGAAGCATCATCTGTTTATCTTCAATGCTATAAGATTTGGATTAATGTACCTTGAGAGTCTTTTATCTGGCATATATATTTATTATGATTGTATATAAAACAATTCTTAGTCTTTTGTGATGGAGTTTTACATGAATCTTATTTTAGCAGAAATTGATCACTTTTGCTTTTAAAACTCCAATTGGTTTGATCTATTTTCCCCATTTTTTGATTTTCAGTCTATTTTTCTGTGCATCTAATATGTTTTCCTTGTAAGCAAAATTGGTGTATCTTGTTTTATTATTTATCCTCCTTCTCTCTGTTTTTTGACTGGTTTACTTAACCCATTTAAATAAAAATAAAAAGCTGTTATTGATATGTGTGAATTTATTTCTGTCATTTTGCTATGCTTTCTTTTGGGCTTGTGTGTGGTGTTGGCTTCTTTGTTCTTTTTAATATTCAACACTAGATTTCTTGTGTGTCAGGATCTTCTTGTCATTTTTCCCTTAATGCCAGTTTGCAATTTACTTGATTTTTGCAATTTCCCTCTTTTTTACTTTGATGAGATTTTCTTATTCACTTGGAAGTTATTTGTTCATTATTTTCATCCCAAGTTTAAGACCATCTCGTCTCACATGCAAACTACTTAACTTCCTTCCCATTCTAATATGGTGCATCTGTGTTCTTCCCTCTTATTCGCTGTGAGTGTTTTCACTGCCAAATGATACCTCTGGTTACCTGTCCTGGCGGCATAGTGGGTTGTGCATTGAAACGTCTGAGGTCAGATACCACTAATCCACAAGAGAAATCTAAAGCTTTCCACTCCCTTAAAGTATTATAGTCTCAGAAACCCTCAGCGGGAGTTCTACTCTGTCCAATAGAGTGGCTATGAGTCAAAATCGACTTGGTGGCAGTGAGTTTGAAGTTTATTTTATGTTGAGGACCACTTTAAATGATTTATAGTTGATTTCTGGCTATCAATTGTTAGTCTAAATAACAAATCTTAGAAATCTGGAAATTACCCTTTGGTCTATCTTTGAATATAACTTTTATATTTTCCCGACCTGCTCTCAGGTTCATTTCTTTGTGCTTGATATTAGAATGTTGGACTATGGCATGTTATTTTGATTTTCTCTTGGAGTTTATCTTGCTTGTGTGTCTTCCAACTTCTCGCAAAATTATTTTTAGGGTGCTGGGAGTCTTTGCCAGTAGTTCTTGGACTGATTTCTCTGTGGATTTTAAAAAAAATTCCTGTTACAGTTATTCTTGATAATGTCACACCAAAATCTAAGATTTTTCTCTTTCTATTTTTCTTCCCTCAGGTTAAATCAAGAAATTTGTTTTCAATCTCACTAGTATAGGCCATTGTTTCTATTTCATTACTTTGCTCTTCCATGGATATTGCTAATTATATTATCTTTCTTTAAGCTTCTGGATTTGTTTCTCCTGTTTTGTATGATTTCTAATTTTTCATAACTCTCTTGATCTAATTCTCCATCCACTAAAACTACCTGAGATCATTCTTCTGAATTACTTTTCTGGTATTTCCAATGCCTTATCTCTGACAGGTTGGTATTTAGTTATGTATATTGATTACTGTTTGTGCCATCCTATCTATCTTCTTCATGTGAGCTGAGATTTCAGGTCATCTCTTAGACTCTTCTAACTATTTTAGGTGCAGGCACAGTTGAATCAGGTAAAGAGAGCTGACTACATCAGGTGGCATGAGAGAGCAAAAATGTAAACACCAAATAGCAAGCAACAGCATCAATAACAGAAACTCACATTAAAAGCAAGCAAACAAATAGAATTTAACTTGCAAGCACACACACACAGAGACACACACACCAAGAATCAAGAACCATTTTCTCTTTCTTAATTATTTAGGTATGCTTTCAAATTTCTTCCCAGGGCTTAAATATTTGGAGTGTTCTAACTGGTGTGTGAGAGTGGTATCTGACACCTTTCCTGGTCAATAGAAACTTGTGAGGAATTCGGTCTCCAGTGATTCTGAACTTTTGATGTATCCACATGCCACAAGAGAAAAAACAAAAGCAAACAAACAAATGAAACTTGTTGGCTGTTTCTCCCAGACCCCCATGCTGTGGCTGACTTTTGTGGCTGTCCACGGATGTGCCTAGGATATTAGGATTAGTCACTCGCTTGTTGAAGCCTATCAATATAAGGAAAGAGGAAGAGAACTAAACTTAAAAGAAAACGATGCCATCTGGTGCTTTTAGCTCTATGTAAGTAAGACCTGAAGGTCAAAGCCAGAGCAAAAGTCTGGTAGTGGAGTCAAATTGTAGTTTCATCCTCTGCCATGTAGTCTGCTATGAAGGCCTCGAGATACTTCAAGTCCCCCTTTGCTAGCTTCACCATGATCCCCATGGTGGGAAGCACTCATGTCTGGCTGTTCCCTTCATAAGGCCATCTTCACTACTTTGTGTAAGTGAAAGGAGGGCAAAGGTAGCTGGTGAGGGCAGTGGGTGTGGTGCAGTCACTGCCCCTGTCACCTGGTGGCTAAGGGATCCAGAGGTACTCTCCTATGCTCTCCTGTGCTCTACAACGCTGCTGGCAATTGGCGAGGGGTAAATTTAAATTGTCCTTTCTAGTTACTGAATGGCAATTTTCTCAGTGTTTCAGGCAGAAATTCAGGTCCAGCAAGTGAAGATTTAGATATGACTGCTTGTCACTTCTACTCCTTGATTTCCTGGAAGATGTGTTTAACCCACTCAGCTACCCTTTCTCTAGAGATCTAGGGTCCTAAGTCCTAAGTCCTCAGTCCTGCCTGAGCTTTCTGGCATCTGTGTTGCAGAGGGAATGAATAGTACCTCTGTCTAAGTCACCATCTGTCACTATTTCTTACCGGAAGTCACACCATACGGTTCCACAATTCATGTTTATAGTGCATATTTATATTTTCAAGAATCATAAGGTCTTCCACCTTGAGAGTTAAAATCTGAGGGATAAGACTCTTTGTGGACTACTATACTTTTAAAGAGTCATATTAATGACTATCATTTTACTCTTACAGCCTACACTACTTTTTGCACAGTTTATGATTTACATATAAATCTTCATATCAAAGGATTTCAAAATATTTGAAGAATGGTGGAATGAAAAGATAATACAATTTTTCTAAGACATTATCGTCTTTATAACAAACAACTTTGTTATTTCTATTGTTTACCAGTTAGTCTATGTAGTTTTGTTGCGGTTGTATATCTCAACCAATATCTGTTCACATTTCTCGATTTCCAATATTGATTCACAAGCATATACTAAGATGGTGAGGCTGGAGGCAGCAGAATCAATGATTATGAGGAAAAAAATTCCAAAGCATTAAAACAGGGCTATAATCTCAGGGATTCTACCAGTGTCCATTCAATAAGTAAACCCAGTCTACTATTATTATTGTTATTATTCTCCTTACATTTTATACCACTTTTTCCAGGATTCTCTGCTGTGATCCATTTCAAATCAATCAGCAGTAGCGTTTGGGCACCATCCTGTCCTTCTGTTTCTGAGTAACAGAAATGTGGTTTCATGTGGTCCCTTAGTGCTTAGACTGATTGTTTCCGTGTGTGTTTAATTCATCGCATTCTTTTTCACTCTGGACAGGAAGAGACCATATTACAACCAAAGAAATTAATGTCCCAATTGCTACTCATAAATGGAAACTGTAGAACATTGTAGTTATGAACTCTGTCAGCTCCCCTTGATGGCCCTGTAGATGTGGTCAACCTGGAAAGTCAGTGGCTTCTTTCCTCTAGGTTTGTGGTTATGGAAAACATAACCACATTATATATTGTACACACTGAGGGATTGAAAGTTAGTTTCAGTCCACAAACCTTCCAATCTAAATCTGTTTGTCTTAAAAAAGGTAATTTGTACAAGTACTCTTTTTCACCTTATAGGGCTATAGAAGATCCTACTTGCTTCCAAGAAAATTGTTAGATTTTTTTTTTACTAAATTGTTACTAAAATTGTTAGATCAAGGAATACACACACATAATATATTGATATGTAAACAAGATAATTGACAGTTTGCCTTATGATATTGTGGGAGAAAAGTGATCAGAGTATCATCTTCATTGTGAGCATTTGTATACAATTTGGTAAGAACATTATAAATTATGAATTAGTTCATTAATCGGTGTTAAACTGGAGATAAATATGCTTATGAAGGGATCTCATTTTGATAGTTCTATTTAAAACTGTTTTCAGTAATAAGGAAGATACAAGATATACACGTAAGAGATTTTCACAAACCACAAAATGTAAGACCCTTGATAATAGAAACAATTCGAAGGGTTCTGAGCAGGTATAATGTTGGGCTGAAAATATCAAGAAAACATTCCGTGGAGATGCATATGGCTGAAGCCCATGGATTGTGAAAACAGTTAAAGCACTGGACTGGTAACCAAAAGTTGAATCCACTAAGAGGTGCTTTGGAAGAAAGACCTAGTGATCTACATTCCCAACCCCCCTTCCCCAAAAAACAAAAACAGACAACTATTGAAACTCTGTGGTGCACAGTTCTGCTGTGATCTGCATGGAATCTCCCTGAGCCCAAATTCACACATTGGCAACAACTACATGAAGGTCAGCAGGCAGGGGTCTTAGGGCGTTGCCAGCCATAGAGTCAATAAATTTCTACTTTTAGAACACCTCACTTCCTAGGATTGATGTACTAATAGGCTCTGTGCTTTGACAGCCTTAGTTTCTTTCTTCTCAGAGTGGGTGATCCATTTGAAATTGCAAACAGCTGCATTTGTTTGTGCTATGAATATATGCACACATTTATGCAGAGTAAAATTATGCTTTAAATTCCTTTGTTTCTGCTTAGAATATTTTTTCTGCTGTACAGAGTGAAGTGTTCTTCTTGAGCTTGATAACCACAGACAATAAGCATTGCAGGCATCCTACTTTCTCCTAGTGCTCTTGGAGAAGCACAAAGAGAAATAATCCCCAATAACACTTCTCTGAATATAAGTACTAATAACCATCCCTAACTGATCTTTATATACTTAGGAAATTAAACTTAGTGACAAAGAGGTGGGAGCAAAAAATAGAGTACTTACGGGGAGGGTTTGACTCACTTTCCTTGCTATATTTAATTACTGGCAGCCATTCCAAATCATAATCGCCAGTGCAGCGTAGAATTCCAGGTTTGGGTTAATTGACTCTCGAGGTTGCTTCAGTGTGATTCTTTGGTATTCTATTGCACACACCAAGGGAGTGGATCACTTTTATATGGACTTGTATGGATCATAAAGCAATAAAAATGCTAATACTCTGCAGACATTTCTAGAGTCTTCTAGTGACCAGGATGCTTTGGATCGGTTTGAGAGCTGCTCACCCGTAAAGCAGGAATCTAGCATTTCCAACTGCCAGTTGTCTGAATGTTCAATGAAACTGGATTCTTGCAATTATTTTATTTACTTATATTCAGTGATGTTTCAAGTTTGGAAGGACCGCCAAATAACACTCGTTCTTCTACCTAGATGAACAGCTGTTTCCTATGTGATGACTTTTCCAATTAAAAAAATCCAAGGACTTCAATGCTTCCCTCCAAATATGTTTTACTATCTGCAGGTGCTTTGGACATTATTTCTTATGTGAAACCTAACTTTTTTTGCTGTGGATTTAAATTATTTTATCTTGTGTCTTTCTCAGTAGTAAAGAACAGTCTTTGACGCATAGATCTTCCTGATATTTAGCAATTATGTTACATTCATGAGGAAACCAGGGTATAAAAGAGTAACGTGTGTGTTAGTCCGGGTGGACTAGAGAAACCAGTTCATAAATATGCATCTGATATAAGGGAAAGGTTCATATACAAGAGGAATGGAACATTGAGAAAGCATCCCAACCCAGTGCAGTCCAAGGTTATAAGTCCAATGTTAGCCCACATGTCCGAAATCAATCTATAAAGTCTCCTTCTGACTCATGAAGCATGTGCAGGGCTCAGACTTGCCAGGATAAGCCCAGGCAAGTGGATGCAGACTCTTGTGTATCCAGTGGTGGTAGAAGCTTCCCAGTGCTGGCAGAGTTCTCCCCATGGCTCCTTCTTTATAGGACTCAGGGTCCATCAGCAGTATCTATTCGTGGTAAAAGCCCCTCAGTGCTGTTAAAGATCTCCCTGTGTCTTCCCAAGCATCTCAGCACTGGTAAGAGTCTCCATGTGGCTTCTCTGGCTCCAGATGTTTGGTTCCATCAGGGTAAGTCCATGTGGCTTCTCCTCCAGCTCCTCGAGTCTCCAGGAATCAGGATT
Organism: Nesogale talazaci; assembly: GCA_004026705.1. NCBI lineage: Eukaryota > Metazoa > Chordata > Mammalia > Afrosoricida > Tenrecidae > Nesogale > Nesogale talazaci. The sequence goes on from PVJH01000632.1 coordinate 99,934, forward strand.
TATCAGCATGCTGTTATCTTATCTTGTCATTAGTTTGTCTCCAAGGAACTGAGTCCAATGGTCTCTCACCTCTAATTGGGAAATACAGTGAGACTTGCCAGATTTCTCAGGAGAAAGCCATACCCACACAAAGGCTTCATTGGCTTTCTCCAGATTGACAGGCTGGACTCCACCCTTATACTCCCAGTGCTGAAATTGACACAGATTGGTAACTGCCACACTTGGGTCATTGCCCAAAGTCATTCAACTATAATCATTTTTAAAGCATACATTATAACTTTTTTTATGGTTAGATTCAGTTCATTCAGCTTACAGCAGAATGAAACCCTGCCTAGTCTTGCTCCATCTTCACAGTTCTTATGTTTGAACCCATTGTTGCAATCATTTGTCAATACAGCTCTTCCAAAGGTCTTACTCTTGTTTTCTGATTCTCTTTTTACCAAACGACTGATAACGTGTGCAATGTATGGGAGATGAAGTGTCAACAGCCTAGTTTGTAAAGAATATTTGAGCTAAACTTCTTCCAGGACATATTTGTTTGTTGATAATCCTTCCAGAGTCCCTGCAGTACAGCATCATAGTTCATCAATTCTGCTGTGATTTCATTTATTTATTGTCCAACTTTAACATGAATATGAGGTAACTGACAATACAATAACTGGAGTCAGGCTCACCTTTGCCCCCAAAGTGAGTCTTGCTCTTTAGCACTTTAAACCAGACTTTTGCAGGCGATTTACTCAATGCTTTCTTGATTGCTGCTTCTGTGTCCATTAATAGTGGACACATGAAAGATGAAATCCTTGACAACTTTAGTCTTTTCTCCATTTATCCTGCTTTTATTTTTCAGTACAGTTATGAGGATGTTGGTTTTCTTTATATTGAATTAAATATTCATATTTAATCATTTTTAAATATTAATAAATTAATCCATAATATAATAATAATAAATAATCCATAATAATAATAACAAATAATCCATAATATGGATTAATCAATCCATATTAAAGATTGCAGTCTTTGATTTTCATCAAAAATTCCTTCTCATCTTCCTTGCTTTCAGAATGCAAACTACTTCTGTTAGTGATGCCATGTTGTCCTTTATATTGTACAGCCTCTCAGATTAGTTGTAGTTTAGCTTTGTGTTTTTTCTCTCCTACTTCAAGGTGCCTCACCTTATACTCGCTTTAGAACTTGTTACTTTGCCATTCAATTCACCATATCCATGTTTGCAACAAATCAATATAACTAACACTGGTTATTTCTTTTTTGACCAATTTATTTAAAAATCGTAATACAAATATTTTATAGACTACTTAGCGGGTTGATTCAAGTGATGTTGGGTATCAGTCATGTGAAATTTGATGAAAAGCTAGTGTCAGGAGAAAAGAAAATCAATCACTTTGATTTCATTTAACTTATTTTTTTTTCGTTTTACCAGGAGAATTCTATTTGAGCTCTCTCATTCACAAAAGTAGTCTTCACCATAAAAAATAGAAGTATCTATAGAAATATCTATGTCAAAAACTACTTGATTTTTGACAGGGTTTCCCTTTATAAACTTCAGGATCCTGTATAGCTTGGAAATGAAGTGAGTACAACATTTTTCGTGATATACATCAAAGCAAATTCCATTGGAATTATCTGCTTCAATTTTTCTTATTGGGGGTTGATGATTAGAGCTATGAAGCTATTAACTGCATCCTCCTGAAATTGCCAACACCAGTTTTGGACTGCTGACAGTGATCTTGATACATCATGATTATACTAGTGGAGCATTATTGTAGACTTTGGAGAATAAAGACTAGTTACTTACCTTTCTCCAAAATGTTTTTGAAAAATGAGTCTTCACTTTTTAAACTTATCACTTCATTTAAATTTTTAATCCTAACACACCAGTCTGACTCTGGAAACTTTTTCTATTAATACCTCTGCTTTTCTGCATTTTCAATGTTATCTTAACACCTAAGTTTCTCCCCATTTTCAGATAGTAATGAAATGGTCTCCTAACTTTTAAAATTCAACTCCCTTCTTTTTCTCAAGGTATTGCTTGGAGGTAAAAGCTGCATCACTGTCTGCTTCCTTCTGACCTATTTATTAATTAGTTCCTATGTTTCCAAACAAATTAAAATGACCTGTGGATTTTTAAAATGCTAAGGTTTTCATCTCATGCCAAAATTGCCTGATTCATGTCCAATGAAAGGGGCTCCAGAACCAGCATTTCAATGCTCTCCTTAAATTAATATGACAGATATCAATCCGATAGATCTGCCTTTGTAAGGAATGCTACATGAAAATTTTCCTTAACACCACCCCCCAAGCTCAATGTAAACAGACCTCAAGCATTTAAGAATTCAATCTGTACAAAGCAACAACTTATGTGCATTACAGATAACATTTGGAATATGCTTGCATAAAGTTCTTATATCAGCAGTACCTTAAATTCTATGCCATTAGATAAACTATTGATGTTATCAATGTAATAGCTTTATGTATCAGGGGGATGACTGACAATGTCTTTCTTTTTTGTTTGAGTTTTAATGGGTTTTGTTTGTTCATGTATATCATTGTTCTTTTTAATTCTAAGGAAATATTTTGCAAATCTTTTATTAAAATTATTGCTTTAGTGCCTGTTTTAGCATTTCAAATAGCGTAAACTTTATGCTTTAGCATTTTTTCAACATTTCAGAGAGCATTCCATGATCTAACAAAAGATTTTCTAAATCTGACAATACAGAAAGTCTGTCTATGTGTCAGGAATAGATGTTACGTTTTTTATCACATTGTTGCCAAGGAAGAGTAATAAATTCTGAAGGAATCAAAACTTCTTTTTGCTTATTTGGTGCTTGAACCATGTTAATCCTTTCTGAGGTTAATAGGATCTATGCAAAAGATTCCATTCTCATTAGCTTTATTTTTTTCAAACTGTTTCATTAGAATCTAATCCAGACATCATACATAGTTCAATTACATCTATCAGTATGGTACAATTACCACCTAAATGAGTGTAAAACCTAGAACCACTCCTCACCCGCCTGCACCACCTTCCTTACCATACCTCCCAGAAGCTACTTGTCTGCCAGCAGAATTGATTGTCTGCAAACCCCGTGCCTTTACCTATTCTGGTGCTTCTTCCTATAGACATGGAGTCAGTCAGTATTCACTAATTATAATATGCAGGTCTCTCCATATCATGAAGTGTTTTGTGGTTTCACACTGATTTTTTAGGATGGATAATGTACCATTATGTATATACACAGAAATTGTGTGTTTTTTTTTAAAAAATTCATTCTTCTACTGATGGAGCGTTGGGCTATTTTCAACTTCTTGCTATGGTGAACTATGCTGCAATGAACATGGGATCACAAATATGAGTTTGTAATCTGTCTCATTTCTTTGGGACATATCCCCAGCAGTAGCTCATATGGTGTTTCTATTGCCAGCTGTTTTACAAATGACCATGTCAACTTCCACAGTGGTTGTGTATATTTACAAAGCCACCAGCCATGGATAAGGGTTGCATTCTCTCCCACTCTCTCCAGGATTTGTTGTTCCTTTTTTGTTGTCGTTGTTGTCTGGTTTGTTTTTAATTGATTTGGGGAGTTAGATGGTGTCTCATCATTGCTTTGATTTCTTTTCCTTAGATTGCTAGTGAACAAAAGCACTACATCATGTGTTTGTGTGTTACTGTGGGTAAACAAACTCATAGACACGCATATAAATACAAATACAAGAGGAATGGGACATTAGGAAAGCATCCCAACTCAATCCAGTTCAAAGTCATAAGTCCAATATTAACTCATATGCCCGATACCAGTCTATCACACCTCCTTCTGACTCATGAAGTCACAGGCCAGTGGGTACAGAGTCCTGGCACTGGCAGGGGGCTCCTCATGGCTCCTCGCTTCCAGGGTTCATGGTCCATCAACAGCATCCAGTGGTGGTAGAGGTACTTCAGCGCTGGCAGGCTGTCCACATGGCTTCAATAGCTTCAGAGGTCTGGTTCCATCAGGGCAAGGCCGTGTGGCTTCTCCTATGGCTCCTTCAGCTCCTCAGATGCTCCATCTTGGCTTGTGCATAATTCATAGTCTCTGAGACTACATCCCAACAACTGGGGAGATAGCATCTCATCTCCACGTGGGAAATATTGTGAAATTTCCCAGACATATCGGGAGAAAGCCATGCCCACACAGAGGCCTCATTGGCTACTCAATGGCTATCTCCAGCTTAACAGGCTAGGCTCCACCCCTACACCTCAATCATGAAATTAATGCAAGTACATGACTGCCACAGCTAACAAGCATTTGGATGTCATCTTTTGTACATTATCCATCCAGATCCTTTGTACATATTTAAATAGATTTCTATTCTTGTGGTCTTGCAGTATTCCAAAATTAGTCCTTTGTCCATTATGTCATTGCCAAATATTTTTCCCACATTTTTGGTTTTCTTCTTTTATACTTTTGATGTCCAAGAATTTTTTTTTCATAGATCACGGGCATCTATTTTTTCTTTCACTCGGTGTGCTTCTTTTGTTATATCTTATAGCCCATGTGTGCCCTTTACTTTAATCTGTCTTAATTTTCTTTTTACCCTGAAAGCTTTGGGTTTTACATTGAGTTCACTGACCACCTTGTGTTCATTTCTGTGCATTGGGTGTCATATGGCTTTTACCTATATTTACTTCTTCTGCAGTTTTTCCAGCAATATTAATTGAAGAGGGCGTTTCCTTCCTATTTTTGGTTTATTGGGTCTTTGTTGATAACCAGTTTTCTGCAGGTAGATGTTTGCAAAGTTTCTGGATTTGCTTTCCTGCTCCAGTGGCCTTTGCATCTATTGTTGTGTCTGTAGCATGGTTTGTGAGATCAGGTGGTGTAAGACCACCTACTCTGTTCTTCTTTTTCAGAAGGCCTTGGCTTATAAAGGGCTTCTTCCATCTCCATATGAACTTGGCAATAACTTTTTCCATTTTTTAATGAAAATTTTGGGATTTGGATCATGATTTAATTGAATTTGTAAAATGCTTTAAGTAGAATTGAACATTTCACAATACTTAGCCTTCCTACTCATAGACATGAGATATACTTCCTTTTATGTAGGTCTCTATTGTTTTTTTTATAACAATGTTCTGTCATTTTTTTCTATGGGTTTTTTCTTTGGTTTATTTATTTCTTGGCATTTCAAATTTTGCATGACCATTGTAAATGGCATTGTTTTCTTAGTGTCATTTTCAGAGGATATAGGAATCTATAGAAGTCCAATTGATTTCTTCTTGTTAACCTTGTATCCTGCTACTTTACTAAATTCCTCAATTAGTTTCAGCACTCTTATTGTGAAGATCTTGGGGTTTTCTATATTTAAAATTATATCATCTACAAACAGGGAGAGTTTCATTTCTTCTTTGGCCAATAGTGCTCCTTTTCTTTCTTTTTTTTAATGATTATGGCTAGAAATTCCAGCATAATGTTGAATAAGAGTGACCATAAGGAACTTCCTTGTTGGGCACTGTGTTAGTCTGGGTAGATTAGAGAAACACATCCACATAAACTCATATGGATAAGCGAGAGTTTTTGTGTAAAGGGTAAGTGCACAACCAGAAAACATCCCAACCCAGTGCAGCCCAAGTCCACAAATCCAACAATAGCCCATATATCCAAAAGCAATTCAAAAAGTCCTCCTACATCTCCCTAAACACACACAATGATGCTGACTGTAAGAGGAAAGCTGAATCAGTGAGCATGTAAGCATCTCATCACTGGCAGGGTTCTCCACAGGGATTCTCCAGCACCCAGGGATGATTCAAGGTAAGCCTATGTGGCTTTTCCTCACAAATGTCTTTCAGAAAGTGAAACTTCCTGACTGAAGCAGAGAACTGTCTAAGGCAGTTATAACCTGGTCTGATCGTAACAAAGCCAGAGACTAGAGAATTAGAAAGGTGAGGCTCACTGAGACATTTATCTCTCTGTCTTTCAATTAACCACACACGTTTTTATCCACCAACTTGACACAATAATTCTTAAATATCTCAGGTGCTCAATTTCTATGGAAGTCTTTTCAGCTTTTCCTCATTGAGCGTGAGATTGGCTGTTGGTTTTTCATATATGGTCTTTACTGTGTTTAATAATTTCCCTTCTATTTCCATCTTATTTAATGTTTTTATTAGGAATCGGTGTTACATATTTTTAATGCTGTTTCACCATCCACTTATATGAAGATATGGTTCTTATCCTTTATCTCATTTATGCGACAGATTATAGTCATTCTTTTGTTTTGTTTTGTTTGGGGTAGGCATCACTGCCTCTGGTAATCGTGGGCGCTATCCAGTGCTGCTCCTGAGAGTTGCCGCAGGATTTGAACCAGCGGCCCGCAGTCCCACACTCAACCACTTATGCCACCAGGGCTCAGCCCAGATTATAATCATTCTTATATCTCTGGTATGAATCCCACTTGGTCATGATGCAGCTTTTTTTTTTGAAAAGTTGATGGATTCTATTGGCCAGAATTTTGTTGAGAATTTTTTCATCTATGTTAATAATGGGTATTGATCTGTAGTTTTCTATGTTTGGGGGGGTCTTTCCCTGGTTTGGGTATAGGGTCAAACTGGCTTCATAGAATGAGTTTAGGAGTTTGCTGTCTCTATTTATATAGAGTTGATGACAGCACTTCTCCGAGTACTCTTGTGATATGATTGAACTATTAAATTCTATTTGAGGGTGAAGTGACAATAAAACTCTTTAAGACAAGATTGCCTGATTTATTTGGTATGGGGATGTAACATGGGCATCACAATGTTTTCATATAGTTTTATTGGAATATACCTAAGGTGTCATACAATTTAATCATTCAAGTATATTGAAAAGATTTATGCAATCATCAAAACAATCAACTCTACCTTACAAATCCAGATGGACTGGAGAAGGTACACTAGTAGAATGGGAGCTGGAGATATGGGAAAACCAAGACGGATGAGCCCCTTTGGGCCATTGGTGAGAATGGAGCTGCTGCTGGATGGGTGGAGAGAAGGTGTGGTAGAGAGACGGAACCAACTGCAAGGATCTACACATAAGCTCCTATTGGAAGGACGGGAATCAAAGGAGTTGGTTGGGTGAAAGGTAGGGAAGTGTAAGATATGACAACAATAGTAATTTATAAAGTATTGAGGGCTGGTGGGGAAGGGAGAGTAGGGGATTAGGGGAAAGGATGGAAAAGCAGAATCAAGGGCTCAAGGGGAAAGGTGGTTGTTTGGAGAATGATGACAGCAATGAACATGTGAAGGTAATTGGCACAGTTTGTTTATTTATGTATTGTGAAAAAAATGATGTACGAGCCCCCAATAAAATGATTTTCATTTTTTTTAAAAGGCAGAACTCAATAATCTTTGGGTGATTATAATGTGCAGCAACATTTAGGAACCACTTCTTTACCCCCTTAAAATCTCTCTTTTCTTAAGTCAAGACCAAAACTAGAGTCTGATAGAGCTGAAGATAAATAACTACAAAAATAAAGTTAAGCCCAGTGTCTTAGTTTCCTTGACTTACAGCGCATCATGGTACCTTGGGAGTGGGGTACTAAATAAACAAATCTTAAGATGGAAAATATATGTTTTTTTTACCTCTTCCTCAAGGTAATTTTTCTTCTTTGTTTAGGCAGAGGTTAGGTAAAGCTAGACTGTTTACTTAGTTGTTTTCTGTGAAAAATATGAGGAATATGAAAATTGAAAGATTGCAAACCCACTTGTTTTCAACCACTAAACATTGATCTTTAGATGGGTTTAGGGCACAACTGCAAAGAGACCTTTGAAAAAGTTTGCCCCACCCAGTGCTTTCGAGTACTCAGGAACCAATGGTCTTTGTCAGAAGCTGGAAAAAGATCTGGAACTCTGAAGAAAATTCCTCTCTAGGACTGAATGTTAAAGGGAGTCTGTGGGCAGGCTGAAATGCTCACTAGGTGACCACCTGGATCTACTTGTTGAATGAAAGTGGGAGTAACGCAGCAATAAAGGTTCAGGTTGAGTCTAGCTGTATAAATCGGACATGAATCAAGAGGTAGTTGTGTGAACAGAACAATTGAATACTACAAGGTTTTAAATCAGGAAAGGTGTGGATCAACGTTGCGTGCTCTTACAATACTTATTCAAAATATATCCTGAACAGATCACCATATAAACTGGATTAAATGAAGAAGAATGCGGCATTAGGAATTGAGGTTTGTTACCAACCTGAGATATATATGGATATGACACAAACTTGCTTGCTGAAGGTCAGAACTTGAAACACTTGCTGATGAAGATAAATGGTAGCAGCTTTCAGTAGGGATTACAAGATCCTCACCAATGCACCAATGTACATATCATGGAAAATGGAGTCGCGGTTAAAGTTTCAATAATTTTTTTCATCCTTGGAACCACAGTCAATGTTCATGGAAGCAGCAGTGCAGATGTCAAAAGGACATGCTATTGCATTAGGTAAATCTGCTGGCCATGACCTCTTCATAATCTTGCAAAGCAGAAATGGCACTTTAAAGGTAAAATATGCCTGGACCACGTCATGATATTCTCAATTGCCTCACATACATGTAAAATTTGGACACTGAATGAAGAATACCAAAAAAGAATCAATGCATTTTGAATTATGGTGTTGATGACAAATATTGAAATTATCATAGACTGCTAAAGGAACAAATAGATCTGTCTTGGAAGAGCCAGGGTGCTCTAGAGGCATGGATGACAAGTGTTCCCCTTACAGGCTTTGGACATCTTGTCAGGAGACACCATCCCATGCAGAAGGACATCATTCCTGGTAAAGTTGAGGGACAAAGAAAATGAAGAAGACCCTCACCAAGATGACACAGTGACTGCCACAGTGGACTTAGGCATAGGAATGACCTTGGGGATGTTGCAAGACCCAATTATGTTTTGTTCTGTGTTAAGTGGCTACAGTTTGGAATCAACTCAATGGCAAGATAAGACATCATTTCAATTACAAGTATCATAGAGCTTGGTAGAATTTTGCACTCCGTTAAAGTGAAAGCAAGCAATACCATTCGTTGTTAGGGATAGCCTGAGCAGGAGAACTAATTGCAAAGTGAGCTCACAAAATGTTCTAAATCTTCAGGAAGATGCAAACTTTTAATTTAAAAAGAATGCAAAGTGATGAATAATGCAATGTTGAAGATTTGGGATTATAGGTAATTTTAAGACAATAGTATGTTAAAGGTTTGGCTGATTTATTACCTAATGTACACTTCTGGAGTTAATTTACCAATTGATTTTCTAGAATACCTATGTATATATTCTTACTGGGTATTGCCCCTGTTTTAGAATGCTCTCACACATTCCTTCTTTTTGACCATGAATTTCTGTAGAATCTTTAATTATTATTAACAAAGTTTTTTTTCTTCTATTTCAAACTTTTATGATCACAGATATTATGTGTTAGTCTGAGTAGAGTAGAACAACAAATTCATAGAGACTAATCCATGCATAAGAAAGAGTTTTATGTACAAGATGAACTGTACATTAAGATAGCATTCCAGCCCAGTCCAGATCAGGTCAATAGTTTGATATTAGCCCATATGCCTGATACCAATCTATAAGATCCCCTTCCAACTCACACAACACATGCAATGACACTGAATGCAAAAAGATCACAGGTCAGTGTGGATCCAGTGGTATTGTAAGCATCTCAGCACTGTCACATGGTTCTTTCAGCACAGGTCACTAGTGTAGCTTCATGTGTCTTGTCAGCTGCCATGTCTCCCAGGGAGTAATATCACATCCTGCCTCCAGTGAGAGGGCTTTCAAATGAGGTCTTCAAACCGTGATTGGCAGGTTGGAGTCCATACCTTCACTCTTAACCCTCTCAAATTGACAACAGATTATATATCTACCACACATTACCAGTCTTTGTAGAGTAGTTCTCAATGGTAGCCAAGTTCAGTGTGTCACAGTTTAGACATGTCATTTCTGTGATAATTTGCTTAAGATATGTGTTAAAAGGTCCACATTTAGAAAAGCAGCTTATATTGAAAAGGCTAGCTCAATATGTGAAACCAGTTGTCTGTGAAGATACATGCATGAATAGCAAGAAGTTTAGGAGTTTGACTAGACATTAGGAAAACAATTCATAATGCATTACATTTGTTCTTAATAAATATTATACCAATCCTGATTATTATATGTTTATAATAAAAATGGTGATCAAGAACCAACACAATTAGGTAAGTGACTAAAATACCAAAAGAAAGAAATCAGACAGAGAGGCAGCTAACAAAACCAGGTGGCTAACTCCCTGTCAAGTCTTTCTAATGTCTAATTCTGCTTCTCTTGAAGACTGTATCTACAGACAACACATGGTATTAATAAGGACAGACACCTCCTTTTGTGTTAGAAGGAAATCTGGGATTATGTTATATAATATGAGTGATTCTAAATACTTCTGTTGAGCTTCTGCTTCATCAACAATGCCATTGGCTTTTTATCCTGTGTTAGAAGATTGATTACAAAGAAAGAACTTAAGCTTAGGATGTCATATGTTGGCAAAGCAGTTTGAAGGAACACCCATTTATTTCCAAGCCTCTCTTTTAGAGGGTTAACATTAGACCCCATAACTTACCTCATGTATTGGGAAAGTATTTTAAAATCACTGGTCCAGTGGGTGCTTTCATCACGTTGTTGTTATTGTTGTTAGGTACTATCCAGACACTTATGAAACATAGTAATATGCAAAACAAAATAAATTACACATTGTCTTTCACCATCTTCACCTTCATTGCTATATTTGAACATAGTTTTTCAACTACTGTATTAATCAATATCATAGTCTTCATCTTTTTGTTGATCCTCTACTAGGCAAAACACGATGTCATTCTCTAATGACTAATTTTTCCTTAAAACATGCTCAAAGCACATGAGATCTGCATCTTTCTATCTTAACTTTGAAGGATCCTTCTGCTGTCCTTCTAAGGAGGTTTTGTTTGTTTGCATAGATTTAATATTTCTCACCAACACAATGTTTCACAGTTATCAATTTTTCTTAGATTAAATATCTGACTTTCATATGAATATGAAGTAACTGAAAAATATAATTGCTTGGGCCAGGCAGACCATAGTCTTAGAAGTGACATTGTTTTTCTTAACACTAAAGTTACTGTTTGAATCATAGGGTCGATGTGATTCCAAATGGACCTGACGGCAGTGAATTCACTTATTTGTGTTTGCTTCTTTGAAGTAGATTTCCCCAATGCCATACATTATTTGATTCCTTCACTATTGCTTCCAGGAACATTGATTGTGGATACAAGCAAGAAAAAATATTTGACAGCTTTCTTTGTTTATTGTGGTGTTGCTTATTGATTCATTTGTGAGGATTTTCATTTACTTTATGTTGAGGTTTAATTAATTTGAAAGTTGTAGTCTTTGGTCATCATCAGTAAATACTTCAAGTTTCCTTAGCTTGTTAATTTCACAAACAAAGTTGTTTCATTTGCATATTGTAAGTTTTAGTGAGTCTTCTTTTTCAAATTCTGATGTCTAATTATATATTATGACTTTATGGATAAATTGCTCAGTATAATCATTGAATAAATATGGCAAATCATACAACCTATTCATATACCTTTCTTAATTTTAAACTATGTAATAAGAATGAATATTAAAAGTGAAAATGCATTGGCATATTTACTATCTACCTACACAGGGTATTGCCAAAGGGTTCATTACTTGAGTTAGGTCTTTTATGATATCCTATGCACACAAGAACAGATAATGTTAGCCTCTGGTATAACGCTGTGAAAAGGGAATATTGAGATTAACTTGATTTTTTTCCCCAAACATAGAGACTCCTAAAGTTTAGTAAAATCGGGGGTATGGTATTGTTTATGTAATCAGATATGTTTGCCTTACTTGATAAAATTGAAAAGTATGTAGGAATTTCTTCACATTGGTGTAAAGAATTAATTTGGTGAACATGAACACCTCTGCAGTCTATTAAGCAAGCTATCAAGCATTCTATGCCCTGGCTGAGTGTAATGCATTGGACTAAGTTAGATTATAGTACCAGATTTGAACTAATAATTCAGGAGGATGGCGTAGACTAACATACGCAACTCACTTTAGGGTAATATTGAATTTAATAGTAATGGACAATAATGAATCTGACTTTTGATATCTAGAATATGGAGAGGCATGATAGATTCAAAATGCAATCCAAATACATGCCCTATCTACTTATTAAGTTAAGTCAACAAACAATCCGTGTATTAATGGAAGTACTGGCAGTCATAAAATAAAACTTATGAAGTGTTCATAATGAAGAAAAACTACCACAAATTGATATAATAAAACACATAGCATAAAATTACAGCTATAATAAATGTAATTGAGTAAGCTCACTTGATTACCTGCAGTAGAAAAATAAAAAATTACCACATGTAATAAAACAATTAAAGTTAGAAGAGCTACAATATTAATTTAAGTTAAAAAATTTAGTTAGGCTGAAGGTTAGGGTTAGGACTAGGGTTAGTGCTAGGGATAGGGATAGGTCTATGGCTCAGGTTAGGGATAGGACTAGGGTAAAAAGGCATAAGAAAAAAATTCAGTAAGCCACATAAGGATACATTTTACCAGCAAACCAAATGATGATGATTGGAGTTCCACCAGTAGCACAAGAAAGTCACAGTTTTAAACAAAATCCAAAGATCTCAGCAGGGTGGATGAATTCCTTTCCACATGATCTTAAGATAAGCTGTCCTTTGCTTTTGACCCTAGGATATTTCAAAGTTATTTTTTATTTTCTTCATACAGTTAACTTTAATTAAAGCAAATATAACCAAATCTTAATTTCCTTTTATTTAAAAGCACATAGGTTATTAAGGGGGGCTAGCTACAGCCCTATCCAGTAATAATCTAAGAATTATTTTAATTGATGTATTTTCCAGGATACATAATGTTCTGATACCGTCTAGTAACTTTTCATGCTAGGAAATTCTGTCCTTAAATGCTTCCTCGACATGTGAGGAATATTCTTTGGCCTATTGTCTTAAATATTGGGGATTTTAAATCACTGTTGGCATAGTGAATTAGTTGAACTGGACAATATTAACATCATGGTGAACAGTACAATAATGACCTCAATTGGGGCAATTGCATATGGAACAAACTAAATTGACTCTAAATTTTAAAAAGTAATAGAAGAAGAACTTTAGTTTAAGTTAAATTTAGAGATTCATAACTTTTGTCAATAGAGCTTTCATTATTTCAAATGATTCTTAATTTGACTTTTTACTCTCATAAATAGTCACAGCCTGGATTTTGATAAGAGTTGTATGAGCCCCCAGTAAATGATTAAAAAAAGAATTACAGCCTGAGAAATACACAAGAGTAGTTAAATTCTGTCCTATAGTATATCTATGAGTCAAAATTGACTCTACGGTAGTGTGCTTTGAGTAGCATGTAAATGTTTATTTATGCAATAGCTGGAGTATCCCTTGGTGTTTAAGTCTAAAACACAGAGGCAACATAGCGCTGTAGAATATTGCAGTCTACAACTTCATTCCATGGTTCAAGATTATGCCATCAGCCTTAGAGTTGTAGAGTTGTAGGTACCAAGGTCAAATTAATGGAAACTTCTGTCCTAATGGCATAATAGGTTACCATTTGGGCTGCTAATTCCAGTTCAGTCAGTAGTTCAAATCCACCATGGGAGGAAAATGAGGTTTTCTGCCCCCGTAAAGATTTACATTCTAGGAAACTCATAGAAGCACTATTGCATATGGTCCCTGTGAGTCACAATCAACTGGATAGCAATAAGGTTTTTTTTTTTTTGGTTGGTTTGGTTTGGTTTTGCTTTGAGACTGCTTATATAGTGCTGGATAATGGGAAACCATACACCCCATACTGTAGGTGCTTGTTTTACTACATATTCTCATGCATATGACCAGAAGATTGGCAACATTGTGGACAGTATAATATCTGGAAATGGATAAGCGTGTTTTCCTGCTTCAAAGAACTTTTGATGTGCCCACTCCCATAGAAATAGTGTTTTCAACAATTTTCTTAGCTATAAAAGCTACAGTTGCAAACCAGCTAGAAAAAGCTTCTACCCAATGTGAAAATCTGAAGACCAGTGCTAAAAGGTGGTTGCAGCTCTTTAAGGATGGACGTTGGATAAAATGGAATGTCCACTCAGGCATGACTCCAGAAATAAAGAGGGTATTTCAGTTGATGCTTGATGTTCCCTGATGTTATGTTAATAACAAATAGAGTAATAGTGAACAACATATTTACCTATTTCCAAAAAACTATCCCACTAGTAGTATTTTTCAAAACTTGCAATGTTTTATTTAACCTTGGTGGGACTCTTCATGGAGGAACTGCTTCATAAAGTTATGTAGCAACTTGGACAAGGAAAGCTTTGGTTAGGTCCTGTACCTAATTTTGTAACAGGATTTTGAAAGCATTGCACTTTGTACTTTGTTCCATATGCCAATTTCTTCATTTTTAGCTAAACATTGTTTTAAAATCACTCTGAAAGTTGTAATCAAAAAACCTATAGCAAGTGGTGTATGACAAATGGCAATTACCTGAAATTATTTTTTTATCTTGTGGCTAATAGTGATTTTAGAAGCAGATTGCTCAGTTGCTTTGTTATCCAGAGCATTCCCTTTAATATCTTCAGTTTGGGATACTCTCATTTGCCAAAAAGCTTATACTTTTATAATAGCATATCCATAAGGGAGCAGCAAAGTGTCTAAAAACCCATTAATTTTTATGAATCTTAAAGAAGAGGTTAGTAATCTGTTGTCCAAAATCAAATGCATGTAGTTCCAAACAATACCAACCATCCGTGAAAATATTCACATTGCAGAATAAGCTCTGCAGATTTTAGTAAATTCAATCACCTTGGCTTGTTGGGCTGGCATGGCTTCAAGAACTGATTTTCAAGAATTTTCATTCAAGAAGTTATCACTGCATACCCAGCTTTACTAGCAAGGGCTAGTGAGATTATGTTTCTCATACAAGCCACATCCAAACAAAAGTATATCACGATTTTTCAGAAGAGTTTGCTTTAAGTCTTCTTAAAGGATCAATGTTTGCTCTGTTCAATCTAAACAGTCATGAGAAGCACAAGCATCTTCATCAGGAAAAGGGACAAAGAAAGATGGATTCAAGAAGGCTATAGAATAAAATCAATTGTTAGTAGGAGACTTTTTAAGGGCTAAATCTTTTAACAGAAACTGGTTGATTTCAAAGAAACTTGCCATATATTCCCACATATAACATATTCATTTATGTGCGCAAATGTATGTTGTGCATAGAAAAGCATTGGAAATTTACTTCTGAGGGGGTTGCTGAGTTTGCAAAAAGCACATAGTATAAGTGTTATATATTAATGGACAACACTGGAAAATTTTAATGGACGGTGTTAGACAGGGTTCTCTAGAGAAAGAAAATGAGGACACTAATAACTCTATATTTATATAGATAGAAAGATATAAAATATGAAATAAACAGTTAGCTAATCTATAAAGCAGTACAAATGGTTGGGTGCAACTCACTTTCATCAGACAGCTAGTAGACTGGCAGTTCTTGGAGTCTTGAGAGTCATCGAGTAGTCCCCTGTAGAACAATTCAGGCTCTCCCGCCACAAGCAACAAATGGCAAAAAGTCACCAACAGTCAGTCAGATGACAGTGTCCAACAGTCCCCAGCTCAAGAGATGTACATTCCAGGAGCACGATGAAGCAAGGCTTGATGGAACCTCAACTCACAGCAACACAGTCTACGGATTAGGTGTCCCACAGGTAGCGTATCTTGGAGATCGAGGTATAGGACAAACAAAACAGCCAGCTGGTCTGAAGATCCAAGAGCAAGAGAGCAAGGGCAGGGGTCGCTGAGTCATTTATATCTCTGCCCTTCAATTGACCTTACTTGTGTTTATTGGCCATGTTGTCACAATAAAACTTCTTCTTTGTTCATATTGACATAACAAGCCTTCCTATCCCAGGGATACTAAAGTCACCTTATCTGTTATTAGCCCTACTTTTCACAAAATCTCTTGCCCAGAGCACAAAAACTTCAAAAATTATAGTAGTTCTTATTGAGGCAAAAATATTGGTATACTCCCAGTCTGTATCTATATCTTTGGATACTACAGGAGCTCCTTTATTGATTTGCTTTTATACCCTTGTTAGCATGCTATGGAGAGAGAGTCTTCTAGAAGGACTTGTCATTTATAATTTAACAAAACTTGGGGGATTTTATTGCTCCTGACCAATGTTCACAAACAAACAGACCCTGAATTAGATAGTATTCAGGAAAATATTTTCTGTCTGTGAGCATTTGCTCAGGCCCATCAATAGAGATCGCTTAGTCCTCTAGCACCTAAAGCACATCTCTTTTCCTAAATCCATATGGGCTACAACACCTACTGATGTAAGAGGAGTCTCAAATGTACAATTATTCGTTTGCAAAGAATCCCACAGTATCTTCTCAAACTGTATGACAATTTAGGACTTACTACAATGTTACAAGATTTTCTAAGACTTCATTGTTCTTTGCAACGTTCCTGTTCTTCCCAGTAAGACACCAAATAATAGAGACTTGAGATTTGTACATGATTTTTTGGAAATTGACCATATTTTCACTGTTAGAGTCGTGAGGAGCCTTGGGTTTATTAAAAGAAAAGTGCTTCAAACCCACCAGTGGCACCTTGGGTTAAAGATGAGACAGACAGCTCCTACAAAGACCACAGTTTCAGAATGCCTGTGGTACAGTTCTCTTTTGTCCCAGTCGCTTTCTTTTACTTGAAATTGGTTTGATGACAGTGAACGGTGGTGGTGTTCATTAATAATATCCATAATATTTTCTCTTTGTAGATTATGTGACACATCAAGAAAAGTTCTGATTCATTTCTGAAGCCTCTTCATTACTAATCAGAAAAAAAGCAAGGGGCAATAAATTGAACTGTTTGGGGTCTATATATTTTTTCTTTCAATGCCTGGGTTGTTTGCAATAATAGAAAGTACCAGGTTTCTTGTTGTTATTTTTAGGTGTCAAAAAGTTAGTTCTGACTTTTAGTTGCCTATGTACAATAATAAGAACAATATCTGGTTCTTCACCATCCTTACAAATCTTGTTATTTTTGAGCCCATTGTCACAGCCATTGTGTCAATCCACTTCTTTAGCAGTATTCTTATTTCTTCTCTAACCTTCTACTTTACCAAGCATGATGTCTTTCTCTAGGGATTGATTGCTAAAGTTAACATGTACAAAGAATGTGAAATGCTGTCTTAACATTACCTCTTCTAAAAAGTTTTCTCGTTGTATTTCTTCCACGATAGATTTTCTTTTTATTTTGGCAATCCACAATATTTTCAACATTGTTCATCAGCACCGTGTTTCAAATACACGGATTATTTCACATGCATATAGGATATTGAAAAGACCATGGCTTATGTCAGGCACACCATAGTCTTCAAAATGGCACTTTTGCTCTCGAATTATTTAACTAGGCCTTCTGTAGCAGATTTGCTCTATTGAAGACATCTACTGACTTCTTGACTGCTGCTTCCATGAGATCTGATGGTGGATTCAAGCAAAATGAAATTAGTGACAAGTTGAATCTTTTCTCCACAGAATATGATGTTATCTATTTTCCTGGTTATAAGGATTTTTTGTTTGTTTAAAATTTCATCATGCTACGTACTGAAGGCTGGAGTTCTTGAACTTCATCAGCAAGTGCTTCAAGCCCTCCTTGATTTCAGGAAGCAAGATTTTGTTTTCTGAGTATCACAGAATGTTAATAAGTCTTCAATTAATCCTGATGCTACACTGTTTTTCATATAGTCCAACTTCTCTGATCACTTGCTCAACATGCATATTGAATAAGTGTTATAAAAGGGTACAACCCTGGCAAACACCTTTTGTATTTTAAATCATGTAGTATTCCCTTGTTCTGTTTAAAGAACTACCATTTGGTTCTGTATAAGTTCTGCAGGCACACAATGAAATGTTCTGGAATTCTTATTCTTCTCAAAGGTATTCACATTATTATTTTATAATAATTTGCAGAGTTTACATAGCTACATAGCCTTCACATAGTCACTAAAACTGAACCAAACATCTTTCTGGTATTCTCAGCTCTCTGGAAAGATCCGTCTGACACCAGCAGTGACATCCCTGGTATTATGTCCCTTCCTGAATCCAACTTGAATTCTAACATTTCTCTCAATGTAATGTTGCAACTATTGTTGGATGAACTTCAGCAAAATTTTACTGGTGTGTAGTATCAATGATAATGTTTGATAAGTTACACTTTTTGTTTAGTTACCTTTTTTGAACTGTGCATTGATACTGATCGCTTCCAACCAACTGACCAGGTAGCTGTCTCCTAAATGTCTTGTCATGGATTAATGTAATTCCAGTACTTCCACAGCGTGTTGAAATATTTCGGTAGATATCCTATAAATTTATGGAAACTTTTCTTTTGCTAATACCTTCAGTGTAATATACTTCTTTTAGTTCATTGGTACTTGATCATATGCTACCTCTTGAAATGATTGATGGTCAGTCACTTATTTCTGGCCCTGTCACTATGTGAGTTACTCCCATATTCTTTTGATGCGTCCTGAATCATTTAATATTTTTCCGATAGAGTCCTTCAATATTAAAACTGAAAGTTTGAATTCCATCTTCAGCTCATTTAACTTGAGACATGCTAAGTGTATTCTTCTTTTTTGGCTTCCAATGTCCAAGGCTTCACATATTTCATTCTAATATTCTGCCTTCTATGATTCTCGTTGGAACTTTTTGTTCACCTCTTTTACTTCATAATTTCTTCATTTTTTAGCTACTCTTAGTTTAAGAGTAAATTTCAGAGTCTATTTTGACATCCAAGTTTTTTAAATACCTTTTGTTTTATCTGTATATGATGTGCTTATTGGAATCCCACACTCGTCAGGTCTGTCCTTAATATTCAATGTGTTAAATCTCTTTTAGAGACAATCTCAAAGTTCATGGTAGATATAATCAAGGTAGTGTTTTTCCTCTTATAGGCCTATTTTAATTTTTTCTCAATTTCAACCTGAACTTATATATGAACATTTGATGGCTGATTCAAAGTCAACCCCTGGGCTCAATTTGGTTCCTACAGATGTAGTAACTTTGAATCAATTTTATTCTATCAGGAGCAGTTCATGTGGACAGTTGCCATAAAAACTATTAGCACTGAAAAAGTCTTTGATCTTGCAAAATTCTATTATGCAATCTACACCTTTGTTTCTAGAAACAAGGCCATAATTTCCAATCAATTTGCCTTCTGCTTAATTTTCAATTATTGCATTCCAATGACCAGTGCACATGGATTGTATATTTGGCGAATTTCAGGCTGTAGAAATTGGTAGAACTTTTCAATTTATTCATCACTAACTTTGGTGTGTAAATTAAAATAATAATTATTTTATGAATATGTATATCATTCTATTGCAGAAAGTGCTGTACTTCAAGATAGATCTTTATTTTTAAGCAAATAAATTTGATGCCATTCATTTTGAGTTTGTCAGTCTCAGCATAGGAAACCTTATCATTTGCTTCCACAAATCTTAAGAATAATCCAACCTAATAGGCGTGGTGGGATTCAACTATTTTAACAACTGGTTTACTGTGCTAATTATTGTTTTAAGTATATAAAAAGGTATAATGAAATATAGTTTATTATTTCACAAAGTTAATATTCAAATAAGAATAATAAAAGAGGTACAAAAACTATATTAGGCTATAACAAAGTGTTTTAAAATTTAAAAATATGAAATAATGCCTGACAAAAACAATAAAACTGCTGTTTAGGATGTTTTCATATTCCTTCTTGATTGGAGTTCTCACATATAATATTCTTCACTTCTATCCATGCATGTATGTTTTATCCTTAGCTTTACTTTCACTGTAAGAAAAGGATCACATTCCTTTAGAGGTACTTCGGTTGGATAATCATCATTGTGTTTGATATATTAAAAACAGGCAACTTTGCTTCTCTGAACATATTATGTACGTCTTAAGACGTACCTTTCTGCTTCTGCTGAACATACAGAAATTGTGCTGACAATATTTTTTGGCCTTTTAACACTTCTAGGAATTGCATAATTCACTCATAATATTTTTGTGGCTATTTTTAGTGTAACGCAAAGCTGAAATGAATAATAACCTGTCAGTCTTTGATTGTTTGACAATTTTACTTTTTATATGTTTGCATACTGAACAAACACATGGGGATAAAAATGTAGTGCTTCATCAAAAGTATAATAAGTTTTAAAAATGAATGAATAAATATTGCAAGGATATTCCATCTAATTTTTATACCTCTGAATGGAATGAACATAGCTATAGAGTCTTAGAATATACTGTAATGCAGATGGACATTAAGAAAGAATCATGTAAATTTGTGATTTCCACACTGCACTGCCCAGTTGCTCACCTTACAGCCTGATTACATGTGCCATTTTTTAACAGCTGGTTCCTGCAAATCAACCAAAAGTTATGTATTGACTCTGCCAAACCAGTAGGAACCAGAGGACTCCCACCTCTGCCTAAAGTGCTCATATTCCAGCATGATGTCAAAACATGATTCGCTGTTTTTTAATGTGGTTTTCAATGGCTAATTCCCCAGAACTGGACAGCTTATTACATTTTCAGCATTATTTCTTAAAATGTTCCATTGCTATTCATAAGGATTTTATTGGATAGTTTCTTTTTTTTGGGGGGGGGCATCACTGCCCTCAGGTGGTGGAAGTAGGAGGCCCAGCCTTTGCTCCGTGGAGCTGGAATTGAACATCCATCTCAGTGCGCCGCAGTCCAGTGCACAACCACAACACCACTGGGACTCAGCCCATTGGATAGTTTCTAAGAAGTGAAGAGCCTATTCCTTCATTGTAGTCTGTTCTTATTTGAGAAGTTCTGCTACAGCCTGTTCATCGTTGGTAACCCAACTGGTATTTAAAATATCAATGACATAGCTTCCAGCATCACAGTAACATGAAAACAGAACGACAATGGTCAGATATATGGAAGGCACCAGGCTTAGTGTCTTCAAAAGTCTCAGGGTTTCTCTTCTGATTAAAAACCAAAATCCAGGCCCATTGCCATCCAGCTAATCCAGTAACCATATATAACACATCCAAGGCTGTAAATCTTTAAGGTAACAGATTGCCTCATCTTTCTCTCACAGAGTGCTTGTGGATTTTAACTGCCAACCTTGGAGTTAGCCATCCAATTCTTACCTGACAACATCATCAGGTTTTCTTACTCTTACAGTTCTCTCACTGACATCAAAGCAATTCAGGCATACAGTAGGGACTGTAGGGAAGAGTATACAGGCCTCAGTGACTGGAGAGCTGGTGCTTTCAAACTGCTGGCCTTGCGGTTAGCAGCCCAATATGTCACCCATTATGTTGCCAGTGCACGCTCTCTCTTACACCTAAACGTAGTAATTGTTTTATTTGCAAAGCTGTGAGCCCCCTGGCTTTGGAAGTTTGCTTCCTCTCTAAGGATTGAGAAAGTTCATGAGTTAAGTTATTTTGCTAAATAATAAGAGTGACTTTCCCATCTAATTAGTGTCATTTCACTAAAACTTGGATTTCAAGTCTGAGGTCAGATATAATGGAAATGCTCAAAATTTTAGAAATGATGATATTTAGCCAATTCTGGACTTGTTCACAAAATATTACTTATTGTTTAGTGTTCTAGAATTATAGTCTAATATATTATTGGTGAAATATTACAAATAACCTTTACCTCTTTGGTTACTTATGCTTCTTTAAACAGAATGGCCACTGTTTTATCCATATTTAAAACTGAACTATTTTAGTATATTTTGTTTGCTTGTTGTTTTTTTTTTAATTCAGACATTGCTAACTATAACTGAGATTCTCCAGGTTTTGTTGCCATATAGACTAACTGCTGTAAATCTGGAAACCCAGTTTGGTAAACTCCAATATGAATTCTTAATTCCTTAGAAAATTTGTAAGGATCCACACTTAATATTGGTAACTCTTTCAGGGTATTGCATAATTTGGGAAGAGTTCAGGGAATAAAAGGAAGACTTAAAAGCTACACAGGGAATATGAGAGAAGGCACTAAATGCATGAATTTCTGGGGTGAGGTTCAGGATCTCTGACAGGGGTCAGACCCAACCCAAGGATTCCTTTGCCATCCAATTAAAAAGAAGGGGAAAAGAAAAAAGAGATAAAGGACGTCAATAGTGGGGGAACAGGTTACAAACACACCCATGGTGAGGGTATTGTTTATGTCTTCACAAGAAAGGAATAGAAGGACTGGACATCAACCTGGTACACCAATTCTTGAGAACAATAAAACAGCATGAAGTATGCTTCTGTCAACCCCCTCCCCCCAAATTGTACTACAGAGTGTGGCACTAATGATGCAATGCTGGAAGAGTGGCAGGTCTGCCGAGACCACACAGGAGAAAATGAAAAGGTGTGTGTGAGGGACTCCAAGGATGACACCGGTGCTCTTAGCAGTCAAAGCACAGAGAGGGGCTAATGGCCATCCCAGCATGAGATAAGATGTCCTCTCACTGGTCCACTGCATTGCAAGGACAGCACTGAAGACAATACAGGAATTGTGCCCAGTCTGACACACTCACACTGGGGCATAACAGTAAGGGAGCACACTAGAGCAGCAAGGGGAGCAAAGCAAGAAGACCCTGAAAAATCTCTAAAATAGACTTTGAACCCACAGGGCAGGATTGGGTACCTCATCCGACTCAATCAGAAAATATACATAATCAGCAGATAGCCCAGGAATTATTCCCCCCCTTTTTTCCTTCTTTTTTTTTCACTATCTGTATAAGATAAGTAAGATAAACAGTCCCAAGGAGAATACAATGAAACAAATGCTTCCAGGGGGCAGAGTGAAATGGGGAAATGGAGAGGGTAACGAACCCAGGGACAAGAAAAAAACAAGAAATTTAAAATTGATGGAAAGGAGGGCAAACAATGCCTGGTGAGATTTGATTAAGAACAATTTAGCCAAGAGGAATTACTGAAAGCTGAATGAAGGTTGGGCATATTAGTGGGACGGAGGAAAAGAAAAGGAAATAGAGGAAAGAAATAGGAGATAAGAGACACTTGTAGAAGTATAAATATAGGCATGTAGATATGTGTGGCAGTCATGTGCTTATGTTAAATTTATGATTGAAATGTAGGGGTGGAGTCTAGTCTGTTAATCTGGAGATAGCCATTGAGTAGCCAATGAGGCCTCTATATGGGCATTGCTTTCTCCTGAGACTTCTGGGAAATCTCGTGATATTTCCTTCATGAAGATGAGAAGCTATCTTCCTCAGTGGTTGGGAGTTAGTCTGAGAGACGATGAATCACGGACAAGACAAGATGGCAGCGTCTGAGAAGCTGGAGGAGCTGATGGAGAAACCACATGGCTTTGCCCTGATGGAGCCAGACTTCTGAAGCTGGGGCGGCCACATGGAGACCTCTGCCAGCAAAGACATTCTGCTGTTGATGGACCTTGAGCCCTGGAAGCGAGGAACCATGTGGCGACCCCTGCCAGTGCTGGGATTCTGCGCCCACTGACCTGTGACTTCGTGTGTCGGAAGGGGACTTTATAGACTGATTTTGGGCATATGGGTTAATATTGGACTTATGACTTTGAACTGGACTCGGTTGGGATGCTTTCTCAACATTCGATTCCTTTTGAATATAAACCTTTTCCTTATATCCATATGCGTGTCTACGAAATTTGTTCCTCTAGTCTACCCAGACTAACACAATATGTAGATGAGTTAATATATAACTATATAATTCCTAACCGCTAAAGAAAAAATAGTTTCTTGAAGACAAGAAGAACAGAAACGGCAGTGATGGGAGACAGGAGAAGGCATAAGATATTAAAACTACAAAATAGGTTCATAAGCTAGTGTGATGAAGAAAGCTGATGGTGTCTGACTATTATAAGAAATATTACTAGTTTGAGGGGTCCTCAAACAATGGCCGGCAGGCCCCATGCAGCCCACCAGAGTTTATGCACTGGTACAAGTAAGACTTCTTGAGACATGGAGTTCAGGACAGAAAAACCTTTCAGCAACAGTAGTGGGAGTAGCAATACCATAAGAGAAGGGGGAAGGTTAGGTAAGAAGGGGGTAGGGGGGGGAAACTAATCAGAATGATCAATATATAACACACACCTCCCAGGGGGGTGAACAGCAGAAATGGCAGTGACGGGAGTCAGGAGAAGGCATAAGATATGGAAACTACAATCATTTATAATTTTTTCAATGGTTCATGAGGAGGAGAAGGATGGGGAGAAGGAAATGATGCAAAGGACTCAAGTAGAAATAATGTTTTGAAAATGAAGATGGCAGCAAATGTGCAATTGTGCTTGGCACAAGTGATGTGGATAATTGTAAGAGCCCCAATAAAATGATTTATAAAAAAGTTATACCTGTGGCACAAGGAGACACCCTGGAATTGAAGGGCCAAAAATATATATCAGAAACAAATTTAAGACCCTTACCAGGTTTCATAAAAGGGGGGGGGGTGTTAATTCACACAAAGCATCATCACAGAAATAGAAAGACAAAGAAAGCATATAGAGGTGTGTGTCAGAGCAAGTGGTGAAAAGTGCCTGTGTTTTTTTCTTTTCTTTCTTTCGTTTTTTTCCTTTTGCAGTTTGAGAGATTTGGAGTAATCTTAATAACAACTATCGAGTCTGTCACTCCAAATGAAAATCAGGGTCCTGAAAAGGGAAATCTAGTTTCTCTTATTAGAAAGAACAGAAGCAAAATCACCTGCAATCATAAGTTGAATTCAAATTCAGCTGTAGAATTCTGAGTTGAAAAAAATCAGAGTTGTAACACAAATGCACAAAGTTCAGGATTTGAAAAGTTATGTATATAGAGTTTGGGTAGGATAACTGTGGCTCTCAAGCCAGATACAGTTCTTTCAGTACACACTTGTTGCTGTGAAGCAAAATTGAAAAAAAAAAAAACACTAACAAGCAAAAAATACCCTTGAAGGACATTATACAGATAATGGTACTTTCATTTATTTGAAAAAATGCATTTATGGCTCTTGAATATTTTTTTTAATTCTAAGGCGGGACAGAATTGATTCTTCCATCTCAAAAGTTGGCCAATGCCTAATCATGCAACATCTCTCAAAATCTCAGATGGTAAGCCCAAATGGGGTTGGCAGGTCAACTTATCCTGGTCCTTGGAGTCTCTGAGTCACCAACAATAATTCACCTTCAAAATTCCTCTTCCAAACCATTATTGCTAAAGTGCTTAATGATTAAAACTTTGTTAAAAGTGAAAAATAATTTTATTAATGTATAGATGCGGGTATCTCGAGCCAGAGGAACACATCATAATTTGGGACCACATAGAGTTGCAGCATTTTGAGGGCAAGATAAGCTTTAAATACAGAAAATTGGGGAAAGTAGTATATGGTCACAATAATGAGGGCTTTAGATGACACGTAGTTACAAGGCAATAGCAAGCTAAACGTGATAAAGTTAGCTAATATACTCACTGTGGCAGTCACCTAATCTGGTGTCAATTTGAGGATTAAGAGTGTAGGGGTGGAGTCTAGCCTGTCAATCTGGAGATAGCCAAGGAGACCTCTGTGTTGGCGTGGCCTTCTCCTGAGAATTCTGGGATATGTGGTAATTCCTTCTTGGAAGCAGGAGGCACTATCTCTCTTGGTTCATTTCCTTTGAGACTTTCTACTGACAACACTTCCTCGGAGATTCTCTACTGACAAGGCATACTTCCTGCGAGACATCGTTGAGGAGAAGTGACCTGGAGTTTACCCTAGTTCCCTGAGCCAGACAAGCCATATGGGTGCAACCAGGCCTCTGAATCCAGAAGAGCCACTTGGAGAACCCTGCCAGCACTGAGATCTTTATAACGCCACAGGATCTGAAAGCATTATACCCACCTGGCTTGTGATCATCTTGCATTTGGCATCATTGCATGTGCTTCATGAGTCTTAAAAAATACTTTATACACTGATATTGGACATATGGCTTAATAGTAGACTTGTGGCCTTGAACTGGACTGGGTTGGGATGCTTTCTTAATGTACAATTGATTATCTTTCCTGTAAAACTCTTATATACATATGCATGCTTGTGAATTTGTTTCTCTAGTCTACCAGGGTTAACACACTCACTAACATAGATTTCCTGTAGTTAACCTAGAAAGAGATTTCTGAAATGTCTGCATATTCATTATTCCTAGGATATGCTATGCAAATGTTCTCCCAATACTGTCCAAGTACATGTTTCCTGACAAACATCTCTCAAGAAATCATACACTCGCTTTCTTCGTTGTTTGCTAAGGGTAGCTAAAGTTTTAAGTTTGCCAAGAAATGACATGTCGCAAGGTTTAAGTCACAGACTCTATTCTTAGAATGACAGTAAAGAGGAAGCACTAGGCTATGGTCCCTAGAGAATCTATATATCTGTATCTAGATATATTTGAAATGAAATAGTAAGTTATTGTAGACCCCAAGTACATTGTAATTTTACTTTTCTTCCTACTTGGTATTTCGGACCAATGTTTAGGTCAGAGGGGTTAAGAATCTGAGTGATTTGTTTTATTTTTTTGGTTTTAAAAGAAGCACATTGTATATAGATACACAATATATCTCAGTAAATGAAATCAGAAACAATATTCCATGAAAAACCCATAGTTATGACTCTCTCTCTCTGCCCCTCACCCCATCCTCCCTCCTCCATATCCCATTCCCTCTCCTTGTTCCTTCCCCCACCCCTGGGTCTCATCATAGTCTTTAAAGTCTTATCATTTGGATAAAACCACACTTATTTTTCTTTGCTTTCTCCTTATAATAATCAATCTTTGCAAGAATGATTCAGTTTTCCAAGCATAATGTTCCCTAGTTTTGACCATGTTGCACTATTTGGGAAAGCTGTCTCTTTTTCATTGATGAATAATATTCCATACTATGAGTGTGCCAGCATTGTTTATCCATTCCTCTATAATCTGATTTTGGGGTTTTGTTGATTTTTTTCTTGTTAAAGAATTTGCTAAAATAAACTTAGGTAGGCATATAGCTATCTGATCATGTTGTCTTTTGTTTGTTGCCTTAGGATATACAAGTATACCCATTAGAGAGATACTCGATCAAAATGTACTTCTATTTTCATTTCCTTCAGGAAAGGCCATACAAATTATCTTGATGCAAGATGTAGCATTGCACAGTCCACTAGCAAGGTAAAATCATTCTGATCTCTCCACATCCTCTCCAGAATTCATTATTTTATGTTCTATTGAATTGTGCTAAAAGTGTAGGGTGTGATTTCTTCTTATTGTCATCTTAATTTATATTTATCATATTGATAATAAACTATTTGGTTTATTATAATGTTATCCATTTTATTAATAGAATTTGCTTCTTATCATACTTTTCCTTTGTTAGTTAAGTTTGTGAGTAGTTTATCAACTTTATTAATATTTTTGAAGAACCAACTTCTTGTTTTAATTGATTTTTCTATAGTTTGTACAAATTTTTCTGATTCATTTATTTCCGCCCTAAACTTTATCTTTCTTTTCTTCTAGGATGTTATGGGTTCTTTTTCTGTTTTTTTTTCTAATTGTTTTGGTTGATGTCTTAAGATATTTATTTTGATTCTTTATGCCTTTAAAGAAAAAAGTTCTTTAGGGAATCTTACAACTCTCATCAATTGTGTCAAACATATGTGTACATATATTTCCATCATCATTTTCAAAACATTTTCTTTCTACTTGAGCCCTTAACATCAGACTCTGTGTTAGTCCGGGTAGACTAGAGGAACAAATTCATTGACTCATATATGGATATAAGGGAATGGTTTATACACAAAAGTAATGGAACACTCATAAAGCATCCCAACCCAGTCCAGTTCAAAGTCTTAAGTCTGATATTAGCCCATATGCCCGATACCAGTCTATAATGTCTCCTCCTGACTCACAAAGTCACAGGTCAGTAGGTGCAGAAAGCGGAGCTGTCAGGGGTCTCCCCATGACTTCTCGCTTCCAGGGCTCAGGGTGCATCAACAACATCCAGTGGTAGCAGAAGTAAATCATTGCTGGCAGGGGTCTCCACATGGCCTCTCAGAGGTCTGGCTTCATCAGGGCAAAGCCATGTGGCTTCTCCTCTGGCTCGCCATATGCTGCTATCTTGTCTTGTCCGTGATTCATTGTCTCTAAGACTCATTCCCAACAACTAGGGAGATAACTCCTCATCTCCAGGAGGGAAATATCATGAGATTTCCCAAACATATCAGGAGAAAGCCACGCCCACACAGAGGCCTCATTGACTACTCAGTGACTATCTCCAGATTAACAGACTAGACTCCACCCCTACATTTCAATCATAAAATTAGCATAAGCACATGACTGCCACCGACTCATTTCCCCTTGCCCCCACCCTTCTTCTTTCGTGATTCTTTGATAATATATAAATGATCATTTTCATGTCTTACACCAATCACTGACTCCCATTACCCACTTTTCTGTGTCTGTCTCCCTGGAGTGGGGGGAATGTATGTAGATCATTGGGATTGATTTCTCCCTTCCCCCACTTTCCCATACCCTTCCTAGTATCATTGCTCTCATTATTGACCTTGATTTACTCATCTGTCCTAGATTCACTGGTTTGTGAGCTTATATCTATAGCAGTGTAAATGAACTGCTCTATCCAGATTTATAAGGTAGAATTGGGGTCATGGTAATGGAGAGGGAACAAGCATTAACGAACTAGAGGAAAGCTAGTGTTATACTACACCACGTTATACTACACCATGGGTCATCTTCCTTGTACCCTTCTGTGAGGGGATGCCCAGTTGTCTACAGATAGACTAGGGTGTACACCCTCTGTGCCCCTCATTCACATCGATATGATTTTCTTAATTGGGTCTTTGATGCCTAATACCTGATCCCATCGACAGCTCACGATCGCAAAGGCTGGTGTATTTCTTTCATGTGGGCTTTGTTGTGTCTCAGTCACAGGGCCATGTGTTTGTCTTTAAGCCTTTAAGACCCCAATGCTATATATTTTGTTAGCTAGGCACTATCGACTTTCCTCACATTTGCTTATACACAATGCTTATGCACTTCAGTTATTGTGTCAGCTAAGGTGAACATCATAGAATGCTGGGCTATTAGAACAAAGTGTCCCTGCATTGAGTGAGTACTTGCGACTCAATGTCTGTCTGTTGCATAAATATATGCACATAGATTTATTGCCCTATCAAAAAAGATTTATTTTCCTATCATGATCTATAAATGTATTTACATTTATACATGCCTGCACTTAGACGTCTATAAATGCCTTTTGCCTCCTAGTTATTTTCTCTATTTCCATTTGTTTTCCTCTTGTCCCACTATCAGATTCAGCCTTCATTTGGATTTCAATAATTCTCTCATCCACATTGTGCTTTACCCAGCCCCACCAGTGTTCCCATGCCCTCCTCGCCCTTGGTTTTAGATAACTTCTTGTCTTTTCCGTGGCTTTGTTGGCACCGCCATTCCTTTCCTCATCTCCCCTCTCTCATGTCCTCCATATTTTTTATCCCAGCTATCTTATCTAGATAATATGCACAATACAAGACAAAATATAACAACAAAAGAAAATGAAAATGAACGATAAAATATCCAAAAATGAAAAACCTACAAATAGGTCAAGATCTGTCTGTTAAACCTTATGAGTGTTTTCCTGTTGAGTTTCATTGGGTGCCACATCCTGGCCCAAAGTGTATTCATGGCATTCCTTAGGGGCATAGTTGCTTTGATCATCTTACTGTTCTGTTTCACTCTCTTAGGATTTTACCCCAGTGTGGTGGGATCATATCAGACACAAATCCCACAATGTGTCTCCAGTGTTGATCCCAGTAGAACGACAGATAAGTGAGGGACTTTGTGTCTCATGAAGGAGTTGGCCCTATGCTCTTTTCTGTGCTTTGACTGCTCCAAGCAGGAATATCATCCTCAGGACTTGGTTGGGCAGGGAGTGTTCCATTCTCTTTCCTTCCCTCTTTATTTGCTCCTAATTAGAAGTGCCCTTCTCCCTGAGCAGGACCTTCAGTGCTGTTCTCTGAAGTGCATTCATTGGGGATGGGGGTGGGGAGGGGAGCAATGTCTATGTAGTTGAGATTGAGGCTGGCCATGCAGACTTCTGCGTTGTTGGATCACTGCTTCATGCCAGTATGCTGCGTTCACATCTTGGCATACTGGTTTGAAGTCAGGCCATGCTCTCTCTCTCCATATAAAGCTTATCATCCCCTTGGGTGGATTATTGACCTGCTCCCCTGCTACCCACCTCTTTTTTTTTCTTTCTTTTCGTCTCCTTTTCAGTTGTCTGCTATATGGATCCATGCATTGGGTCTTGCCCTTCCCATAGTAACTGGACCATACCCCATGGATATTTGTATATATTAACTTTTCCCCTATGGCCCTTTTGCATTTTTAAGCTCACTTAAGTGGACTTGTGTTGTACTTGTTCTTTTTCCAGCTCTTCCCATGTGACAATGTGCTTTATGCATTCATCACTGCTTGTTGAATCCATTCATCTGTTGATGGAAATTTGGGTTGTTTCCAGTTCCTTGCGACTGTGAACTGCACCACAATGAACTTTGGGGAATAGGTGTCTGCCTGTGGTCTTTTTCTTGCCTTTTCTGAGTACATGCCAAGTAGGGATTGCTGAGTCTTATAATAGCTCAATTTCCACCAGTTTTAGATATTGCTAAATCTTTTTCCATAAAGTCTTTACATAGGCTACAGGTCCACAAGCAATGGACAAGAGTTCCAATCTACCACAGGTCCTCCAACACTTGTTATTTTACAATTTGTTAATTAGATTATTTTGGAAGATGTTAGGTGGTATCTCTTAGTTGTATTCGTTTGCATTACTCTTTTGGCTAGTGATCAGGAATATTTTCTAATAAGTTTATTGGCAATTCCATTTTCTGCCCTTGGGAAACTCCGTTCAGGTTCTTTGCCCACTTCCTTGGTGGTTAATTAGTTTTTTTTCTTATTGTAAGTTAGCAGAGTAGTGTAGATTTTAGTAATAATGCCTTTGTCTGATATGTCCTTGTTAAAGATGTTTTCCCAGTCTGTGCGTTCTCTTATTACTCTCTTGGCATATTCTTTTGATATACATATGTGTTTTATCTTCAGTATATCCCACTTGACAATTTATGCCTTCTCTGTGCTTGTGCTTTCTTCCTATTTCTGATAGCCTATGTATTCCCTGAGTCAAGTTCTCAGGTTTGTCACAAGTCCCTCATTGATGTTTATAATACTTTGGAGTTTTGCCTCAAGGTCTGTGTTTCCTAAATGTTCAATTTCTCTTATAGGCATATGAGTATGTCAATAAATTTGTTCCTCTAGTCCACCAGACTAACACATTATGGTAACTTGAACATGGGTTACCAGAGAAAAAACCTTTAGATGGATAGGAAATGGTTGTTTGAACTCTCCCTCATTGTAGTGATTCTTCTTCAGCTAGTCAGAAGTCAAATATTCCATGCAGTTTATTAGGTTGCTTTTTGAAAAAAAGCATGGGAAATTAAAGTTTTAATTATTTTGCTTGGTGTAGTCTGTTTTTTCCTGTGTGAAATGGCAAGCATGAATGTGATTAATGTATATTTTGAGCTCAGAGGTAGAAATTGCCCCTTGAATTTCTTAGAAACCATGCTGTTTAGAGAAAATGGTTCACAGAAGGTCAAAATGACTGACAGAATGCCTGGCTCTGGCTTGATACTCTCAAAAGCCTAATCCCATATTTTTGTGTCAATAGGATAATTTTGAAAAGTATTAAGATAACATGACCATTTTAGGAATTTTGTTTAGTATATGATTCTACTTTTTTATAATTATTTCTTCTTATTATTATATATATAAGGATTTATAGATATGATTTTGGGAAGTAGGAAAATAGAAAGCTTGTAAGTTCTCTTGTCTCAAACCATTATTTTTATCTTTAGATGAGTTTAGGGCATGTCTAGAAAGACAGTTCTGAAAGGATAAGCCTGACCCAATGTTTGGAGTAATCAGGATATTTGCATTTCAAGAAATCTGCCTAAGAGAAAGATTGAAAGATTGAAGGAAGAAAGGAGCAATTCGGAGATTGTAATTCTGAGCTAGTGGTTTGGTCCTATAGCTGGAAAATAATCAGAAATTATGAACAAAATGCCTCTCTGGGACTGAACATTAAAGGGAACTACTTACGAGATGACCACCTGGATCCACTTGTTGAGGGGAAGTGGTAGAGATGTATCAATAAAGAGACAGGTTTAGTTTGGCCACTGACACCCATAGACCTGATTTACAGATACTAGAGGAGAAAATGAGATCAGGTTGACTGTCCTAAATAATTTAGCCCCCAAGGGGGCTAGGCTTATTGAGAATTTCTGATGAACCCATGGTCTAAAGGTAAGGCAACTAATGGGCACCCTGGTGAGTCTGAGTGAGGCAGCCCACATTGAGTTGACCAGAATATGATTAGATAGAGTGAATATATTTGAGTCTGTGAATCGGTGCATATTGCTGCTGAATTTATGGACTGCCTGTCCTGATTTGACTTTGCAGACTTCACATGGTTCAAAATGGAACGATGGAAAATCTTCACATTAAAGATTATGATTGCCTCCTTCGATTACTGGTTTGATGTACATTGGCAGAATATAAATTGAATACCCAAAATTGGTGGATAATTGCATGAAGTAGTTGACTTAAAAACTTTCATAGATTAATGCAGGGGTCCTCCAACTTTTTAAACAGGGGGATAGTTCACTGTCTATCAGACCATTGGAGGGTTAAACTATAGTTAAAAAATTATGAGCACATTCACTGTGGGACTGGGATGAGTTGGCTATTAAGCAGGACAGCAGTGGTGGCAAAAACACCCGACTGGCCAGATAAATGTGGACCACATGAGGCTTCTTGTCCCAGAAGCCTTTCACTTCTCCATCTATCTTGATAGAAAACTTGACTGGATAGTGTATTCTTTGGTTTGCGTTATTTTTCTTCAATTTTCAGAATAAGTTACTCTCCTTTTCTTTATATTATCCACTGATAGGTCTGAAGATATACATACTTGGGCACTGCACTTTTTCCTAGCTGCTCTTATGATTTTCTCCTTTTCCTCAAAGTTGGATAACTTAACTATTATATGCGTTGGTGACTTCTTGAGATTCAGTCTAGTTGGTGTTCTTTCAGTTTCCTGAATGGCAAAATTTTCCTCTAAGAATTCCCTAGATTATTTTGCCATTGACTTCTTCATTTTGTCTTGTTCCATTAATTCAATTATTCTTATGTTACTCCTCTTCATTGTATCAGACCTGACTCTCAGGTTTTCTTCAGTTTCTCAGATTATTTTACTTGATTTTTTACCATTTGTTTAAGTGTGCCTAGTTTTCCTCTAAGTCACTGCTGCAATTCCCTGCCTCCTCTAGTTTGTGGGCAATGTCTGTGAATTTGGTACTGGTTTTTGTCATCTCATCCCTTTGCTTTTATCTCTCTCTTTGGTGTCTGAACTTTTTCTCCTCTATCAGTTCATCCTTTTTCTGTTGGCTTTCCTTATACCCTGGGTGACTTTAAGCAGTATTCTGACAATTTCTTTCTGTGGTAGGTCAAAGTCTGATATTGGATTCTGTCTCTCCTCTTTTCTTGTTCAGGCTGTTGGGGCAGCTTGCTGTTTCCATGTCAATTTATAGGAACTTGGTGTCATTTTCCTGTGAGCCAAGGAACCCTGGGGTCTCTTTTTGGGAGATTGGTATTTATGTATCTGCAGGTTGCCTATAAAAACCTTCCTTGAAATGTTGCATTTCACCTTAGTCTCACTGGGGTTTTCCAGTCACTCTAGCCATTTGGAAATCTGTTGTTTGGAAGGAAACCCTCCCAGTAGTCAGGCTCTGAGGTGAGCCTGTGTCCTACTCAAGCAAATATCAGTCATTTGTAGGGGCTGTTTGTAGCTATGCAGGACATGGTCTGAAGAAAAGTGCTGGCCTGTGCATGGGAGCACCCAACTCAGGGAGTGGGGATGGGCTGAGGTTGGGGGACCTTGATCCCAACTAGATGCACTACAGACAGCCAGTTGGTTGGGAAATAGGGCTCAGACACATCTGTTAGACAGGTGGGTAACACGGAGCACATCAAGGGAAATGTAGGAAAGAAAGTAGTATTCTTGGAGAAGAGATCTGCCAACAGTCAATGGGAGTATCCCATGCCATTTGGGATATCAAATTATGGCTACAAGAGTCTCTGCTGGGTGTCTGACATGTGAAATACTGTGGCCGGTCCCGACCTGACAGTCTGCCGCTGGTGCTGAACCAGTTCCTGTGGGTGTTGGTGATGCAGTGGAATCCAGCTCCTGATTAATGGAAGTTCCCTGACTTGTAGGAATTAACTAACAGCCTTGGAGACCCTACTTGGCCCCTAGATCTCGCATTACACTGATATCACCGGTGCTCACAGTGTGAACTGCCTAACAGATTGCCATATTTCTCTGCCTCCCTTTCTGCTTGTATGGTGTTTGAATTTATTCTTAGATATTGTCTTCTGAGTATTGCTTTCACCATGTCCCAAAGATTGTGTTATGCTGATTTTTCCTTCATTGATTGTGCTCCTTTTGATTATGTTCTCTGTTTCTTCAATTATCCAGTTTACCTTAATTAAAGTGTTGTTCAGTTTCCATTTATTTCATTTTTTGGAGTTGATCATTCTGTGGTTGATTTTTTATAGCATTGTAATCTGAAGAGATAGCTTGTTGAATCTCAGTGTTTTTGAATTTAATGATGCTTGCCTATGTCCCAAAATATAATCTATTCTAGAATTGGTGTTGTGGGTGCTAGAAAAGTAAGTGAAACCATTTTTTGTTGGGTGAGGTGTTCCATATATATCTATGAGATTACGTTGATAGATTGTGTTGTTGAAATTTTTGTCTGTGGATTTTCTATGTAGTAGATTGATTTTTAGTCAAAAATGATGTATTAAAATTTCTTAGTACTGTTATCATATTATGATTTATTTGTCTCTTAAAGAATTTAATTAATTTATTTTGATGGTATTTCATTTGATGCACTTATATTAATATGGTTGTGGTCTTTTGTTCAATTAAAGCTTTCATAATTATAAATTGACATTCTTTGTAGCTCATTATATCATTTGTATTAACACATTATGTATAATATATTTATTTCAGGAAATTTGCTCGCAGTTGTAGAAGTAGGTAAGTCTAGTCCATTTTGAAGCATGTGTGGGAGACAGATGATAAAATGGAAGATTTTTCTAACTCATGTACCTTCAGGGCCTTATCAATCCAAGATTGGCAAGAACAGCACAGGCTGAAGAGGCAAATTAATTGCAGGACAGCAGGTGCCTAGAGACTTTAGTGAATCCAAGGTTGGCAAGTCAGATAGCAGGTTAGATAGCAAGTCACTGATGTCTCCTGGAATTGGCAGGCCATGTGGCTGACCATATACTCAAATCCAAACACCAGGAGGTTATTGAGCCAGATGCAAGATTCTGACCAAGCAAACAGCAAAAATCCTTTGTTACATCATACTTATATAGGAATACACTATAATGCTGAAGATATTTCTTTTCAGTTTCATCAGGATTATGATGTAAAGAGCTTGTATTCCACTTTATCTTACAACTAGTTGACTGCTCATAGCAGGCCCCATTAGGGAGTTGGTCAAAATATATTTGGTCATATCATGGAGGCTTACTAGGTCTGAACTTCCAAGTCATTGAGAATTCTGGCTCAACTAAGTTGGCACACATATCAAAAAAGTTTAGGGTGGGCTGAGTCCTAGTGGAGTAAGTGGTTAAGTGCGGGACTGCAGCCCGTGGGCTTGGTGGTTCAAATCCAGCAGCGGCTCTCAGGAGCAGCACTGGGTAATGCCCGTGAACACCACAGGCAGTGATGCCCCCCAAAAAATCCAATCAAACAAACAAAAAAAAGTTTAGGGCAAGCGAAATTTAAAATTAAGAACTAGAGATTTGATAAAAGTCAAGACAGTTGTTTCATTTACGGCCAGCTCTTCAGTTTTAACATGCTGTCACCACAAGTTATTACTTTGTTTTTATTTCCCTTTCTTTCAAACACTCTACCATAACCAATAAACTTTTGTTTAAGGTAAGAATTTTGTATTTCCAAAGCTATCCTTTGAAGTTTCAGTCTTAATTTCACAAAGGCTTCCTGAGCTAATTTTCTCTACCTGATTGTTCTGTCCCATGTCTTCACCTTTAGCTTTGTTCTATATTTCCTCTCTATTTTCACAGTGCAAACATATTTCAGTCACAGAGATTTAAAAATGTGGAATAATCTTTTATTCATACCACTTCCTTGCCTACACTACTAATAATTTGCCATGCTAGTTCCATTATAACTCCAGGTAATATTAAAGGAAATTACTTATAAACTGGCTATGCAGTTTGTGGTCCACTGGAAGCCTCCTATTAAAGCAATTACCTGTCAGCACCCTTTTTAAGTCAAACTTGTGAGGATTTTTTATAAGTAACCAGAAAATGGTTATTAATTGGCCATAGTGAAGCATTTACACTCTAGGAGGTGATACAGGCAGGGGAAGTGGTTAGTAGATGATTTTTATATCTATCTATACATATAAATATATTTGTATGTATGTGTGTAGGCAATTTAATTATCTTTTAATTCTATTTTCCCATGGACTTTATTTCATTTTTTGGTAGAACTCAGCAAAATAGAATTTGGTTTATTTTGAAAAGAAAAGAAAACAGAAACATTTAGCCTTTTTCATCATCTCATAAAAACCATGAACATACACAAAAGAGTTACCAGAATACTCAGAATAAAACTGTATTTTGGTGGTTGTTTTGCTTCTTTCTACAAAGATTTTTTCTACCTTTGCAATTATAATGAACATGGTTACACCACAAGTAACATCAGAATTAAGGCAGAGTATGATCAAAAGACTGGGTTGGTGTCATGATGATCATTAAAAATGGATGACTTCTGAGCTGTACCCCGGTGGTGTAGTGGTTGTGCGTGGGACTGCGGCCCACTGGGTTGGAGATTCAATTCCAGCTCCCAGGAGCAAAGGCTGGGCCTCCTACTCCCACCACCTGAGGGCAGTGACGCCTAAAAAGAAATTTTAAAAAAATGGATGACTTCTGAAAATATATACAAAACTATTACATATATATATGTTTCCTTTTTTATAGTTCCAAATATCTAAGCCATTTATTTAAAGAGCTTTTAAAACACAACCCTAGCTACAACCATAGTTTATCATTTTAAAAACTGCATATTTATATTCCAGATGAGAATAAAGGTAGTGAAGCTGTTACTGTGCTGTATGTTGAAGTACTTTTCAGAACTGAAATTACGTTTTGACCAGAGAAAATTATTTTGTACTCAAAATATGAATACTGTTCAGATTCTACTTATCCTGTTATTCAGTTGATGGTTGACACAAAGACACATAGACTTAGTCCTTTTTCTGAATTAGCACTGAAGCTATCCATACTCAGGAGAAAGTTTCACAAGCGTGTAGCTGTTTAAATGAGTCTCATGTCTCCTTTGAATAAAAGCAACATAAATAATTAGAAAAAAAGTTTGCTCAGGACAAAGAAATATAAAAATATTATTTTAAGCCCACATGTCTCTTTTCGACTCTAAAACCCTATCATGTGTTTTGTGGTATTGAAAGTAACTTTCAGAGGCAGGCAGGATTCAGTTATTCATTTCAAGAAAGTTAAAAAAAAATACCAAAGAGGAAACATGTCAAGGAAAATCTGCCTTTCGAACTCTTCATCATGTATTTTGTAAAGCAAAAATATTGGTTTCTGATAAGTGTCATTTCAGAAATTACAGACATTTCATATTTCAAAATCTACCCTTTATAGAGAAAACAAAAAATGTCTAAAATCCAGCATCTGAGTCTTTTGAGAATCTTGGTGGCTAAGCAATAATTTAGCTGACAACACTGTTTCATTGTTTTGCTAATACTTGTTGAGGAAGAGAAAGTCAATGTTGAGTGTTCAGATGAAGTTTTCTGAATGTCAAGTCAGGGCTCTTGCCCTTGGAACCAAACATCTCATGATAGTGGATTGCTAAAGTCAGAGCCTTCGTTTCTGTGATCCTCAAGGCTGGGGTTTGCGCAGGAGTGTCAAGAATGAATGCTCGGCAGCAAGGAGAGAAGGCTTCTGTTTTTACTGTTCTGTTGCTTGTTTTACAAGTAACCAGCAATGAACTTTGGGGTTTTTTTGCACTTTTTCAAAATTTTTGTCTCTTCAAAACTGAGTTTATAACATTTTGCTTCTCTATTGAGAAGTTTCAGTATTTGGGTTCTTAGCTTGTGTTTTGGCTTGAGGCACTTTCATGAGCCATCCAACACCGGAAACTGGAAATAGTCTGGGCATGTTTCTTCAAAAGTGTTGTTAGCATCTTGTGACAAACTGTAGACCCAGAGGAGATGGCTGACTTGACTGGCCACCTCGCTTGAAGTTTCCACACTGCAGCATTAAGGTATTACTCTGCTTCACTGGAGTCAGTGAGAAAAGCCTTATTTTTTTTTCCTTTTAAAAGGACTTTTAAGAAAACAAAAACAAAAGAGGATGCTGAAACATCTGGTTCTTTTTACTTCCCCTATAGCAAATTCACAGTGTGGTTTTGGTGAAATGGTTTGGAGCCTGTGTCCTCTGAGTTTGTTCAGCCTGAGGGGGCAGGGGGCAGGACTCTCTAGGAAGGTGACCATGTTTAGATTCTAAGATGGGAAGTGGAGGGTAAATAGGTCACGGTGGCCTTTTGTGCTGTTTGGAAGATGAACGTTTCCTTCTGTTTCTAGTCATTCGCATCAGTCTTCGGCTTATTGGTATTACACCCTTATCCCCATCATCTTTAGCCCTCTGTTTGCCTGGAGCTGCCTCAGCCTCCCCATCTTGATCTCTTTCTGCATATGATTCAACACAGCATATGACAAAGGAAGCATGAGTTCAGGAGCTCTCACAAGAGAGCCTCAGGAGTCCGAGATGTCTGAGGAGGCACGTTACCCAGGAACAAAGTAAACATGGGTTTTCAGAGCAGCAGTGAGCACCATGAACTCCTGAAGACTACTCTTACACACACACACACACACACACACACACACACACACATATATATATATAACAGATATAAATATACACATCCCCACATATAATTTTCTATTATGTAATACTACATGCTTCCAAATATTTGCATAGGAAAGTGGTTACGGGAAAATTCAGTTCATTTATTTGTTGGGCAGAGCTCTGAATGATAAATGAAGCAATATCTTCCAAGGGCAAGAACTTGTATTATATTTCAGTAGAATCTTTGTATTAACGCCATGTTAACTCCTACCTATAAATATTTTTATTCATTTTTCAAGGAAAATAAGTCATTATGAAGTTATTGGACTATACTTTGTGGTTGACCATATACACCGATATCCGGTCCTTTTTGGCATTGCACACTGTATAGCACAATTTTAGCAGGCATGTTTTCATTGAATTCTCTTTTGCTTCTTAGAAGTGTGTGATGGGGTGTCAATCTTGAATGAAACATAGAAATTGTATAGGGGAATATCCAGCAGATTTAGGGTCAGCCTGACCAGAAGAGTGATCTTACCTCGGTGAATTTAGATACTTCTTATACCACTATGTCTGCTCTTAGAAACAAATTATACTACCTTCTAAACACTAAATTTGCTAGTCAGCAACCCCATCACGGATGCCTTGAATATCA
This sequence comes from Nesogale talazaci, assembly GCA_004026705.1. Taxonomy (NCBI): domain Eukaryota; kingdom Metazoa; phylum Chordata; class Mammalia; order Afrosoricida; family Tenrecidae; genus Nesogale; species Nesogale talazaci. The sequence goes on from PVJH01000632.1 coordinate 139,709, forward strand.
ATGTCTTGAAAGTTTTTCACACAGATAAAGTGGAAGACTTTTTTTCTTTTCTAACCCTTTGGTGTTATGTATTTGTTAATTTCTGTTAATTTCAATGGTGTATAATGAGCAGGTTTTCCACTCTTTGACTTCTTAGAATGATTAAAAACATCAATGAACTAATGCACTTATATGAAAATAGCATTATTTGTCATCCAAGTCATTTAATGGACATCTACGAAAAAAGGTATAATTTGTATGATGGTATGAGAAATTAAAGGATCAATTTTCATTAGTCCCTTAGTTTCAAGTCATTTAAAAATAAACCTGTAGTACTTTCCAGTAATATGCAGAATGTCATAAACATACTTCTTACTATTATTTCAATGGAATACTTATATATGTAAAATTTTTAGAAGTCAGCTATAAAATAAATTTTTAAAAATGCTGGCAGCAGGGGAGGAGAAAGCAGATTGGTTAGGAACCTGAGGACCCAATTAATAACAGAGTATTTGCTTCCTTAGGTTTTCTTTTTGCTTGAACGATCCCACATTTGAAGCTAAATAAATCAGCAACCCAGTAATAATAAAAGTTAGAGGACAAGAAGGACTCTACATAAGTCTGCTCTACTTGGCTCAAGGATCAGAAATAGGGTAGACTAGCAAATCATTGTGCTCTGAGCACAAAGGTAGATGCCTGAAGTGAGCTTCCGTCTATGTTATTAAGATTGGATTTCTTTTGGAGGCAGCACTTCTCCAGGCACATTTTGAATGCCTTCCATCCTGAGTTGCTCATATTCCAACAATGTATCAGTTAGTGTTCTGCTGCTATTCCAAAATTTACTATGGCTAAACCCTCAAAAGTGGAACCAACTAGTCTGTTCTTATTCTGGATGCTGCACTGAAACTTGGTCAGCATTTGAAATAATGGTGCCATAGCTATTAGTGTCACAGAAACACAGAAGCCACCCTAATAAGACAAAATGAAACATGAGCAATTGCCTGCTTTTGAACAGGTCAATAATTTTCAAATCATCATGTATATGTAATAAAATTAAGCAAAGGCCTACAGAAGGTTTCTTGCTTTTGAAACTGGAATTTATAAACAAATAAAGGAGGAGCCTAGAATGAGTCATGTAATAGTGATTACAGTTGGATCATTACTATGAACTTACATTTATCTCAATTTAGACAGAGAAATGTATATTTAGATTTTTTATAGTTATATGCATATCAAAGGTTAATATACATACATTTTCTTGCTTTCTTAGTGAAAAGGGAACCTTGCCTCAGTCCTAAAATTAGACATACTCCAAAGACTTTCAGGTATTTTTTAATAGTGGTTGAAGACATGCAGGTCTGGGTGGTAAGCACTCTAATGACTACTCAAGTGTTACTGTTTTTTGTCCCCTTTTTGGTTCATTGCATTTTGTTTCACATTTTACTTACACTCTATCCAGGAACTCCTATTGTGATACCTTTCAGAAAAGTCAACATTTGTCACTGGGCACCATTTTGTTCTTCTGGTCTCAGGCTTATGGACGGTGAGGCTCCAATGGTCCATTAGTATTTTGAGTGAAATATTTATTTCCATCTTTGGCTTTACTCTCCTTTGTCTCATATTTGGAGAGGTCAATAAGTGTACTCTATATGAGCGCTCAGGAGCTTGCAGTACCCCAGTCACTACTTAGCAAAGTCTACGTATCTCTAGACTATCTTATTTAGTGTTCCTCAAAATTGTCAGGGTCATCAAAAAGGCAGTCTGTGGAACTAAAAGATGAGTGGAACCTAAGGAAATATGATAATGTGGATATACTGAATGGACTCTTTTAACAGAAAAGGAGCATTAGGCAAAAACTAAGGACATATGATTACTGTATTAACTTTAATTAATAATAATTTATCATCATGTGACAATATATCAAATTGATCTGAGATGAAAATAATAGGGAGAACTGAATGTGGGGCTTCTGAGGAAAACCTGAACTATCTTAACAATATTGCTCTTAATCTAAAGCTATTAAAAATGTGAACGGTATTTTACAGGGTTAACAAATACATTGATTACTAAATATGAAGTTTTGCCATTATTCGTAGGGCCCAATTACATGTCTTGGGGTGGACAAAGATTTCTAAACAAAAGTACCTTGAACCTCAAGGAATCAATGAATAAGCACTCATTTGAACTTCTTACGGTATGTGGTGACAATTTTTAAAAACCCAGATTATAATATGAAAGACAGTTCTCTCAAATTTCAAGGGTGTGTTCTTCATGTATAAAGTACTGCTTTCTGAAAGATGAGATTAATTATCGAGGAAAACGATTCAAATGCTCTGGTCATAAGAGTACACAAGTCATGTAATTTCAACTTCATTCAATTTATATTGCTTAGCTATCCTGTAAGAGGCCCCAGTGGTAGCCAGGAAAAAGGTTGACCATTCAAACGAGCCAGTAAAGGAGAGATGTGGCAGTCTGTGTCTATAGGGTGTCCTGTCTTAAAACCCCATGAGGCAGTTCTAGTCTTTCCTGTAGAGTTGTCATGAGTTCACTCTGCAAAACTGGATTAAAGTACACCACACATGAAGAAAACAATATATCATTAAAAAGACAAGAATGAAGAAAAGAAAGAAACAGTCAAATGGAATGCCAGTAGAGATTTTTTGATGAGTTCTAGAATGTAGAGAAGCTGAAATAAAAGGAAGAAGGTCAATTAAAAAAAACTCAAAAGAAATTTTCAAAGGGAAAAACAAGAAGAGAAAGAAGAGTATTATAATGAAATGTGCAGACATGGGATTGGAAAAGACCTTTAAGGGTAGAGCATGCTTAGTGTTTCTCAAGCTAAAAGAACAGAAATATATTTTAATCGTCTGGCATAAATATGAAAAGAGTTCATGCGCAAGATACTGAACGATGCAAGGTGCACCAAAAGAAGATGGAAGTACAAAAGGCTTGCTGTGCAAAAAAGAACTACTTGATATCTATCCATTTCAAGAACTGACAAAAATGAAGTACATTGTCCAAGCTACATTGAAAACAGTGGTGCTAACAAGGTTCCAGGAATTGATGGAATATTTCAACAAGCTTATATAAAGCTGATATCAATCTTATAATGAAAAGAAATTTAAAATACAGCAATCTGGCTAAACGATTGTGCTCAATGTAAAGAAAATTGAACTAAAATATTTTAGAAGTTATCGAATATTGTGGTTAATATTACATGCAAGTAAAATTTTGCCAAAGGTAATTCAAGAACATCTGCAGCATTGACAGGAACCTGCCAGAAATTTAAACCAGATTCAGAAGAGGACTCAAAAAGAGGAATATCACTGGGAATTCAGATGGATCATGACTTAAAGTTGAGAACATCAGAAAAATATTTGTTTTTATTTACTATGTAAAGGAATTTATCTTTGTGGTTCATAAACTCTGGCTGAACTTGGGAAGAATGAGAATTCCAGGACACTTCGTTCTGCTCATTTGAAACCTGGGCAGAGATCAAGAGGCAGTGTTTCAAACAGAATAAGGGGACACTAGATGGTTTAGAATCAAGAAAGGTGCTCATCAGAATTGTATCTTTTCACTCTACTTATTCAATCTGTATAATTCACAATTAACTTGAGAAACTGGACTATATCAAGAAGAACGCAACATCAGAATTGGAGGAGAATTCATGAACATCCTAAAACAGACAGACGACATTAACTTGTTTATTGAAGGTAAAGGAGATTTTAAACATTTATTACTGAATCCAAGTAGCACAGCTTGCCACATATATCACACTGCAACCTAGTGAAAATTAAATCCTTCACTACTGGGTCAATAAAAAATTCCTATGAAATGTTTGAATTTTTCAAGGATTTTATTTACTTGAATCCATAATCATGGAAGCAATAGTCATCAAATCAAATCAAAGGACATATCACATTGGGAAAACCTGCTGCTGAAAAAAATCTTTTTAAAGTGTTAAAATGCAAAAATTATCACCATAAGCTCTAAGGTGGTCCCAGCCCAAGCCTTGCTATTTTCATTTAGCCCATATACATGATAGAAGTGTACACTGAAATGAAAGACCAAACACTGATGTGCTTGAATTATGGTGTTAATGATGATTGTGGAATGGACCATGGACTTCTAGAAGAATAAGCAAATTCATTTTGGAGGTAATAAAGTTAGTATATGCCTTAGAATCAAGGATGATGAAACTGTGTCGCACATAATTTGTATACATTATTAGGAAGGATCAATCATGCTGGGACATCATGGTTGGTAAAGTAGAATCCCAAACCAAAGAAAACCTCACTGCAGTCATGTCAATGTTGACTCATAGCCACCCGCTGTGGATTTTTGAGACTGTGATTGTCTATGAGAGTAGAAATCCTAGTCTTTCTCCCAAGGACCTGCTGGCGGTTTTCAACTGCCGACTTTGCAGATCACAGACCAGTGATCTGCACCACCAGGACTTCTTGGTGAAGTAGAGGCTTAATGAATGGGAGGAAGACCCTTAAGGAGGCAAGTTACACAGTTGCTGAAATGATGAACACATGTATAAAAACAATTATGAATATGGCCTAGGACCAGGCAGGCTTTAGTTTTTTTGCTGTCTTACATAGGGTAAGTATGAGAATCAGACAATTGAATGCAACTCATCATAAAAAAACAACAACAATAACTGAACATTCAGCAAGGACTCTGTGAGCTCCATGCCAATCAAAAAAGGCATCATTGGACGGTTTTCTCATGTAGTCATGATAATAAGAATGTGCTGGGACTCATTCTATGAAGCCAAAACAAATTTGATACCCAAACAGGACAAGGATCCCACAGGAATAAGGAACTACAGACCGATATCCTTAATGAGCATATGTACAAAAAATCCTTAACAAAATATTGGCCATATAATACACAGTATGTAACATATATCATCCACATTGATCAGGTAGGATTCATCCCAGAGATGCGGAGATGGTTTAACATGTCAAAATCTATTAATATTGTAAACCACATTGAGAAGAAAAAGTGTGAGAATCACATTATAAATAGTGATAGAGGCAGAAAAAACATTTGACAACATCCAACACCCATTCCTAAATAAAACACTCAAGAAGAGAGGAATGGAAGGAAAATTCCTCAAGTTAACACATGCATCTACAAAAAGCAAATATTGAATGGAGCAAAGACAAAAACAATCCCACTGAAAAGGTTGGCAAGACAAGGATGCCCTTTGCCCCCATTTCTATTCAATTTCCTAATGGAGGTCCTCGCTAACATAAGACAGTGGAAGGATATTAAAGGCATCCAAAAGGGAGAGTCAGCAGTGAAGCTATCACTATTTGCAGATGACACGATTCTATATGTTGAAAAGCTCCAAAGCTCCAGAAGAGCAGTACTGGCAGTGATGAAGGAATAAGGAAGAGTGGCAGAATACAAGATCAACAAGCAGAAGTTTATTCATTTGCTATGTACATCAGACAAGACCATGGAAGAGGACATCAGGAAGACAATATCCTTCATGATAGCCAAGAACAAATTGAAATATATAGGATTATATTTAACCAAAAAAAAAACCCCCAAAACAAAAAGACCTATGGCACCCCACTACAAAGGACATCAAAATTGACCGTCACTAATGGAAGAATATCTCATGCTTGTGGCTCAGAAGACTCAATATAGAAAATATGTCAATCTTATCCAAGGTGCTACTTAAGATTAATGCTATCCTCATATAGGCATACCAAACTGAGAACATGACATCCCTACATGGAGCTGCTAGGACAAAGAGAGGACTGTAGGGTCGACAACAGCTCAAATTGTGCTGTCCCCTCACTGTAGCATACTACAACAGAGAACAATACAGGGAACACCCAGCAGTGAGTTAGTCCAGTCTGAACCCCCGCAGTGGGGAGATCCAAGCAGGGAGCAAAGCAGATCATCATTTGGGAGTGAAACCAAGCCACATAGCCCCTAAGGAGTCCCCAACATAGAGTCCAGGCTAGGAGGCAAAGCTCCCAGAATTCCCAAGGACCAGTGGGGAGACAGTCATAAGATCAACACTTTGCTGTATGTATTTTTATTCAATATTTTAAAAAATTAAATAATTTTATTGGTGACTCATACAACTGTTATCCTAGTCCATACCTACATTTATTGTCTCAAGTGCATTTGTACATATGTGGCCATCATCATTTTCAAAGCATTTTTTCTACTTGAGCCCTTGGTATCAGCTCCTCATTTTCTTCCCTACCTTCCCTCCCTCACGAACTCTTGATAATTTACAAATTATTATTTTCCATAGTTTGCACTGTCTGATGACTCCTGGCCCTTGCCTCTTGTCCATCCTCCTGGAAGTGGCTTATAGACAGGTCATTGTGATCAGTTCCCTCTTTTTTTTTTTACCCCACTTTCCTCTTCTCCTCCTCCTCGTAATGGTAAACTGAATATTGGTCACGAGGAGTTTATCTGTCCTATATTCCATGTGTTTGCAGTTGTTAGCTGTACTGATGTACAAGCTCTGGTCTAGCCAGATTTGTAAGGTAGGATTAGGACCATAATAGTGGGGCGGGGAGCATTAAAGACCCAGGGGAAAGCTGTATGTTTCACCAATGCTATACTGCACCCTTATTGGCTCATCTGCTCCCCACGACCCTTTTGTAAGGGGAGGTCCATGTACTTACAGATAGCCTTTGGACCCTCACCCCGTGTTCCCAACCCCCGCATTCATATTATGATTTTCTGGCTCTTTGATGCCTAATACCTGATCTCATTGACACCTCATAATAACACAGGCTGGTGCACTTGTTACATGTGACTTGTTGTTTCTCAGCAAGATGGACATGTGTTTATCTTTAAGCCTTTAAAATAGCAGGTGCTATATCTTTTGCTAGCCGGACATCATCAAATTTCTTCACCATATTTGCTCATGCACCTGCTTTGTCTTTAGCAATCATGTTGGAAAGGTGAGCATCTCTGAATACCAGATTATTAGAACAGTGTTCTTGTGTTAAGGGAGTGCTTGAGTAGGGGCCCAATGTCCATCTGCTACCTTAGTACTGAACCTATAAATATATGTACATAGATCTCTTTCCCCATCATCGTTTACTTTTTATTTTGTCTCTGTTATTGTTTGGTTGCCTATTTACATAAGATAGGCATGTGAAGCAAGTTCAAGGAGAAAGCGATGAGACTGGCAGTCTTGGAGAGACTGGGGGAGTAGGAGGTGGGGAAGGGAGCAGCAAGCAAAAATTCCATACACATGGAAAAACTAGGGAATTATTAAAGTCAACAGCAATGAGGATATAGAGATCCTAGGGTTGTGACAGCATCAGCAATCTAGCTGAGAGAAATTACTAAGAGGTAGAAGTGGGATGATTGTGATGATGAGGCAGGAGAAAGGTAAAAGGAAACAGAGGAATTATTTAGAAAGCAAACCAATGGATAGAGGTATAAGTATAGGTAGGTACATATATAAATAGATTTACTCATGAAAATAGATCTAAGGGCACAATCACAGAAGACAAACTGGATGCTTAAGCAAATGTGGTGAAGGAAAGGGGTGGTACCCAACTATCAAATGAAATTGTGTCTGAGGTCTTTAAGTCTTGACATTTAACTAGCAGCTATCTATCATAGAAGTAACAAGTGCACAAGGAAGAAGAACACCAACCTGTGTCATTATGAGGTATCGCCAGGACTGGATTAAAGGCAACAAAAGACCGCACATCAACAACAAACCATATTGTTGTGAATGAGGGGGGTCGGAGTAGAGACCCAAAGCCCTTTTGTAGGTAATGGGGTATCCCTTCACCTAGGGGTCATAAGAAAGGCATGTGACAACCAGGGTGCAGTTAAAGCAACAACGAGACACACAATACTCCTCTGGTTTCTTGAGACTTCCTCACCCCCCCAGTATCATGATTCCAGTGCTGCCTTTCGCTGTGAACTAAACCAGAGCACGTGGAAACACAGGTACAAATAAGAGCTCACAATGCATGGACTTCAGGAAAAGGAATGGTGGTAGCAGTACCAAGAGGGTAGGGGGATGGAGGGAGAGGAGGGAAGGAAGGGAACTAATCATGATGATTGACTCAATACTGAACCCCCTCCCTTAGGGGGATGAACAACAGAGACTGTGAGAAAAGAGAGACAGTGGTTGGTGGAAGATATGAAAACAATAATAATTTGAAATTTATCAAGGGGTCATGAGGGTGGCGGAAAGGAGGGGAGAGAAGAGCTGACAGAAAGGGCTGCCTAGAAAGTTAATGTCTTGAAACAATTACGGCAACAAATGGACAAATGTGCTTGATGCAATTTATGTACGGATTTTTATAAGAATCCACAATAAAATGACTTAGCAGAAAGACTGTGTTGGATGAGGAGAGGAAGGATTGCAATTTAAACATTCCCTGAGCACCCATCTTAATGTCCCCTTTCTCGCTGGAGAAAGCAGCTTTGCTGATAAGAATCTAAAGAATCAAATACAAGAGAGTTTACAATGGAGATTGCCAGTTTCACCCATGAAAAGTAATGATTATGCATATGAAATGCTTAATGCTCTTGCTGAATTTAACAGCCCTCGGGACTTATCAGATTACTCAGGTCTGTGATCCAAAAGGTCTGGAGTTGGAAAGGACCTGCCAGTGCTTGGAAGCAAGTGGGGCTTTCTCCTCCGGTGAGAGTAGTAGAAGTGTCAGAAACTCACAGGCAGTTCAGCCTTATCCGATAGGGTTAGCAGAGGTCAGCATTGACTCGATAGCAGTGAGTTTGGTTTGAGTGTAAGCACCAGAATTAATTTTGTCTGTACATAATTCTATAAAAGTATCCCTGGTGGCATTGTTGAGTTAGCTTTTCACTGCTAACTGTGAGATTGGTAGTTCCAACCCATCAACTTCTACTGTGGACAAAGATGAAGCTAATTGCTGCTGTAATGGTTTTCAGTCTCAGAACCCCCCTCTAGGATGGCTGAGAGTTGGAATCAACTCAATGGCCAGGGGTTTGGGTTCTGTTTGAAAAGTCTTAAAATTCTGTGGGTTCTTTCTGAATGTCTGCTTGTTTCTTTTTAGTAAGGGTAAAACTGGAAGAAAGAAAAATACCCTTATCTCTAACTGTTCCCACCAGTTTATGCCATTGAAGAAATGGGGACGCTATCTGGATCATCTTAAAGTTCAGTTTCTCAAAGTTTAATTGAAAAATTTGGGAATGAGCAAGCTCACTGTGAAATTTGTGCCTGGGATCCTGGTTGACCAGGAAAAAGATCGGTGACTAGAAACATGCTGTGCTTTGAAAAAAAAAAACAGCTCCAAAGTGACTCAGACTGTTTCCCAAGATGAGGAGACATGGTACTATTCTTATGACCCAAAAGCAAACATCAATCAAGAAAGTGAAAGGCGCCACCTAGCCCCCAAATATCTCCTCAAGTGAAATGAAAGAGCAAGATGATTCTAATTTGTTTATTTGGCTTCTTTGTGTGAGAAGAATAGTGCATTTGGAGTGTATTCCACCAGGCCCTACTGTTAATGAAGCTTTCTGTTTAGAGGTTCTGGAAAGTTGGCATAATAGTGTGTGACAAAAAAGGCCTGCTTTGTGGGAGGTGGACTTCACAAGGTTCCAACTGGAATGAAGATTCTTCACATCGAAAAATATGATTGTTTCCTCAGAGTACTTGGCTGATGTAAGTGGGCAATATAGAAATTGGATACCCAAATTAGGAGAATAGAGGCATGAAGTAGTTGGCTTACATGCTCTCATAGGTGGGGAGAATATGTATTCATATGACTGAAGGGGAGGCGACCACATGGAGACTCCTGCCAGTGCTGAGATGCTTGAGAAGAGAGAGGCCCCGGTCAACACTGAGATGCTTCTACTACCACTGGATACACAAGACTCGACATCCACTAGTCTGTGATGGTCCTGGTGTCATTGCATGTTCTTTGTGAGTCTGAAGAGGGTGTATGGATTGGTATAAGACATATGGACTAATTTTGGACTTAGGACTTAGATTGGACTAGGTTGCTATGCTTTCTCAGTGTTCCATTCCTTTTGTATATAAACCTCTCCCTTATATACATATACATACTTATGAATTTATTTCTCTATTCTACCTGCACTAACACACTCCCTTAAGTTTATTTACTAATTATAATGAGCATTCAGTATAGATTAATAAATAAGTCTGCCCTAACCTTGCTTACTAGGTAATTGACCCCTGCTCTTATCTTTTACCTAATAAATCTGTAACTGTGGGTCATGCACAGAAATTGTGCTTTGGTAAGTCCTCTAGATTTTGCTCAATTATGAGACCTATTGGGCAAATAGACATAATTGCAGAGTAATATTATTTTTCTTTCAGTAAAACATTTTTATTTCATGATGAAAAAATGTGTCTTTTTCTTTATTTCCAATAGAATTGCTTAGTAAAGGGAATGAGACATTCCAATCTTTGATTGCTTTTCTTTATGTTTGGAGACGGACAATAGTCTTCATGAACACAGCCTAAGAGCTCAACTTACAGATCTGGAATAGGGGAAAATTGCAGGAGGAAGGAAATCCTTTAAAAAGTCTGATATTAGGTCCTTATTGGATCCAAATGGTTAATTGTGAGATTTCTAATCAAAGACCGGAAGATCTACCAGTCTCTCTGTAGAAGAAGGATGTGACAGTCTCCTTCTTTTAAGACTTTTGGTCTAGAAAATTCTATGGGGTAAAGTCTAAGAAAAATTAGTGATAAGTAATAAAATCCAAATCCAACAAAAGGAATGATATCATAGCTTAAGTGATATCAGACTGTGGATGACAGTGGAACCCTAAAACCCTAAAGATTAAGCCTCGGGTGGATCCCCTCGGACCACATGCTAGGGATGTGAATATCTTTGCTCTCAGCCTGAGATCACTCTGAATTCAATTACGACAGATATCATTTGATTAAAATGGTTAAACCTGACCCTCTGCTTCTCTTTAAATTTTTTTTCTGGAGAACCTGTTATTTATTTTTAATCAGTTTTACTGGCATATAATTCACATATAATAACAATTAAATAGTCCAGTCACATCAGGCCACGTCATATGAACATAACCCCAGTTTTAGAACATTTCTTTGTTCTTGTATTCATCTTTATTAGTACCCCATTCCCTTCAGCCTTCTCTGCAATACCCTCAAAGAACCATTAATCCTGTTACTGATTCTATAAATTTACTTCTACTTTATTTAAAACTTGCAAAAATAACAAAGATAAGCAGAAACAGCCTCGACAGACAAGAACGCAGAAAGTATTAGAAAATGAGACCAATTTTAACTGTTTTAAAAGGGAGAGGAAAATGATACGGTGTCAAATTTTAATCCGTGTCTCCCATAACTCACTTTTCAATGCAGCCTGCCTGATAGCAAGGCTATTCAAGTCCCTTTAAAATTGTTCTAGCTTTTAATACTGCCTCCTTCCTTTATGATTGATTTATTAATCTGGTTTATCTGTTATTGTTGTTGGCTTTTTCTTTTGCTGCTTGTTTGCATGTTTTCCAGGATATGAAATCCAGAATAGGTGGTTCTACAGGGATAGTAACAGCATTGATGGCTTAATGGTGGTATGGGAGGGTGGGAGACAGGAGAACAATTGAGCACAGAAACGAAGACAGTGTTTGGGAACTGATGATTATTGTATTATGGTGAGCATTGGACAACTCTTTTAATGTGAATGAACCTTTAAAGTGTATGATATGTGAGTTATATGTCAATAAAACTATTTTTTTAAAAAAAAATCCATGGTGCAGGTTATCTCTGTCCATACAGGGCCTAGAGCCTCTTGATGAGTCTCTTATTTCTACAGTTTTGGGACAATTATTGGTCATTATGGTATAGTGACAAACCTGTGCTGTATGAATTCAATCTCCTGCAGGACAAAGACTGGGCTTTCTACTCCCTAGACAGTTACAGCGTCAGAAACCCTGGAGTGGGTTGTTATGAGTTAGTAATGACTTGGTAGCTGTCAGTTTAGTTTGGCCTTAGAAATATAAAAGTTTTGGGCTGAGCCCCGGTGGCATAAGTGGTTGAGTGCGGGACTGCGGCCGGTGGCCTTGGCAATTCAAATTCAGCGGTGGCTCTCAGGAGCAGTACTGGGTAGCAGCCACAACCACCAGAGGCAGTGATACCCCCCAAAACAAACAAACAAACAAAAAGAAATATGAAAGTTTTGGAGTTTGGGAAAATTTTCTTATGCCATATGCAGAGACTATCACTGAGAACACTCTAAAGGGATAAACGAATGAAAAGGTGAAACAGACAGGAGAGAGAGCGAGAGAGATGGGATGAGTAATTTTCTGAAGGCTATTCAGTTCCTGCATTCATAGATATGGCAGTACTGCTATCCTCATGATCTAGGGAAAGAGGTAGATTTTTATATTAAAAATCTCCATTTGCTAATGCTAGTGTTAGTTTCTGTTATGTGTCAGTCAAATATCCCCTACTGTGATTATACTTTTGTTATTTGAATCTCCATCTCTTATTGCTATGATTTCTAATTTTGGGATATGTTTTAGTAACAGCTGGGAGTAAATTAGGCTATTTCATTGCAATGAAAATTAAAAAGTATTTTCTTATAATTATAACATTATATATCAATGCTAATATAAATGAATTTGTTTCCTAAATACTTGTAGATTTATAAACATTCCTATATGGCCTAAAAGACTCACTGAAAACCAAAGGGTATTTCACAACTAAAGAGGCATAATTATCTATCATTCAGAATGTAGAATTAAAACCCTGTTTTTTTATAAAATATTTTCTAAAATATAAAACCCCTTGAATGTTTTATGAGAAGCACTCCCCATTAGAGCTTTTGTCAATGTTCCATGAGATGAAAGACTATATAATTATGGTCACAGTTAGCCTTATATTGTTATAGATTCATTTTGGAAATTTAATTGTAAAATTAGATGAAAAAAACAATGCTCCAAATTACTTAATAAAGAGGAAGAAATATGCTGTGAAGCAACCCAAGGGTTTGAACAGGGCCAGAGTCACTTTAAGTTACAATCTAATATAAACTGCCATTCATACCCCATTTCTTCCCAGTAGTAGTAAGTCAATGACAAGTCAATAGTATACAAAAATTAATTTCATAATATAAACAATCATGGGATACAGTTAAATAAATTCCAGGCCACAAGTTATTTAGTATATCTAGTACCTCTTGCCTTCCCTTTAGGAATTCAAATTTCAATTCTACCTCCTCCCTCTTTTGGGGGGGTTTAACCTTCTAATCTGTAGAGATCCCTTTCTCAGGTCCTGACTTCAGTCCTTTCTATCTGATCATCTAAGCACAATCTGAATTTTATTCTACATTTCACAGATTTGTATCACAGTCTTTCATATATTTCCAGTAAGTTAATTACCCCTATTTCAATTTGTGTAAATTCGGACAAAAATATGTCTGCTGAGTGACAAGGCTTCATAAACTGGATTTCAACTTTTGAGACATCCTGAGCAGGGCACAACCTGCATAATTTTACACAGAGGTTTTTAAAAGGCAGGCACTGGATACATGAGTACCAATAGAATAGGAAAAACACATCCATTTGCATAAGTGCCAGGTCATACCTTCACAATTTAAGAAAATACTTTGCTTCCATTGATCTCTAATTCTAGAAGTCACTCGTGCTTGGTCAAAGAGAATCAGCCAGATAAGTCTTGATTAAAAATAAAAATACAGTCCTGGGATTGTGATTAAGTTCCACTTCTAAATCTATCTATAAGTTGAATATGTACTCATCACTAGTAACTAATGGAACATTTAGGTTAGGTTAATTTCTAACATCAATTGTCTTAATATTTCACATACAGTGTACTTTTCTAAGTATAAAAATTGTTCAAGAGACACTTTCATATATACCAAAACATCTTCAAAGTAATAATAATAATAATGTCTTCATTTGTATTGCAAGGTGGTGCCCAGTTGGTTTCACAAATAATCTATCAAAAGGAATGAAAGCTATTCATACAGGCCAGGAAGAAATAAAAACATCTTTCTTTTGAGAAAGACACAATGATTCAATTTAGGAAATTGTTCAAACTAATTGAAAAATTTGTCAGTGTGGCTGCCTATAAAATCAACACATAGAAATTGGTTGAAGTCATATATTACAGCTGAGAATACTGGAAAACATATCAAAAGGCAATACCACTTAAAATAATTACACAACAGATAGAATATTTAGGATTAATTCTTGCCAGAGAAAAATTCATACAAAGAAAAATGCAAAATGCTCACTCAAAAATCAAAATTGTTTCAGGGAAGGGGTATGCAGTGGGTGAATGGGATAAATGGGAGATGATATCAAGGAGTCAAGGAAGGAAAAAGAATGTTTGGAAACTCATTTTGGTAACAACCAATACTATTTGATGTGATTGAACTATGAACTGATATGATATATGTATTAATTCTCAATTATTATTTTTTAAAGACACTTCATCAAATGCACAAAGTTATCATGTTCCTGGATAGGTGGACTAAATGTGGTTAAAATTTCAATATTACCAAAATAACTATAAATTCAGAGCAACTCTGATTCACATCAAAAATTTTTTTCAAAAATGGAAAAGCTTTTTTACCAACTTGATATGGAAAATAAGGAAATGTAGGATAAATAAAACCCTATTAAAATAAATACAAAGTAGGAGGTTTTTTACTCCCAGATCTTCAAACCTAGTATTTAGTCACAGTAATAAGTACAGAGCAGTATTGGTGCAACAAAATGTAGGAGCACCCAGGTATTAGACCTGAAAACCCAGAAATACAACCAAATAGCTATAAGCCCTTAATTTTTATAGAGAATTAAAACATATTCAATAAGCATTCTGTCACTTGTCTGTTGTTTTGTCATTCTGTGTACTGTGGTGACTTGTGTGTTGTGATACTGGAAGCTATCACTGGTGTTTCAAATGCAAACAAGGTCACTCAACATCAAAAAGGTTTCAGTGGCACATCCAGACTAAGAACAGACAACAAAGAAGGACTTGGTTTTCCACTTTGGAAGAAGCATCCACTAAAAGTCTCATGTATAGCCAGCCTCAAAGCCCCTGGACACCTTATCCACAACTTCAAAGACTTGTCAAATCCTGAAAACACAAGCAAAGGAAGGAGAATATTGTCGAAGATGCTGCCAGCAGATGAACCCTTAGGTCCAAGGGCACTTAAAATGTGACTGAAAAAGAAATTTCTTGGAGAGGAATCAAGCATAGTAAAATGAGTAATATAAAGCCTATAGTTGTGTTGTCGTCTAGATCTTCATTTGCTGATGGGGCATGCTTCAAGGTAAACAGAAAGAGCTGCAAAAATCTTCTAATGATCAGAACTTGGAATGTGCAAAGTATGAAGTTAGAAAAATTGGAAGTAGTCAGAATAAAATTGAACTCATGAAGATATATCTTCTCATTGTTACTGAGCTAAAATGGAATGATATTGACCGCTCTGATTTACTGTGCTAGGCATATGATAGTAATTAATATTATTTATGATGCCAAAATGACACAATAAAGTATGACATAGCATTCACTGCCACGAAGGATTTTGCTAAATCCATCATGAATCATAATGCTGTCTGTATTTGGGTTATATCTATCTATCATCAAGGAAATCCAATCAATAAAAATACTATTCAAACTTATTCACCCACCACAAAAGCTACTGATGTAGAAATTGAAGAATTCTACAAAGGACTTCAATCAGAAGTTGATGAAACATGCTACCAAGATGCATTGATAGTTATTGGTATTGGAATGCAAAAGGTGGAAGCAAAGAGAAAGAAACAGTAGTAGGGAAATATAGACTTGGTGATAGAAATGAAGCAGGAGAACACATAATAAATTATTTCACAATCAGTGACTTCTTCAGAGTAATTAACTTTTTTCTTTTCTTATAACATTTTTTTCAGTAACACAAATTTTACATATGTACTTCCTTAGATGAAGTACACAGAAATCAAATTGATTGCATCTGTGGGAAGTTCAATGGAGGAGCTCAATATCAGCAGCAAAAAATCATTCCAGGGACTGATTGTGGAACAGATTATCAGTTCCCCAAATGTATGTTCAGGATAAAGTGAAGAAAATTAAAACAAACCTATAAGAGACAACTTATGTTCTCGAGTCTATTCTACCTAGATTTCCAGAAATATCAAGAACAGATTTGATGCATTGAGCATTAATGACAGAAGACTTGATGGTGAGCTATAGGTGAACATTAAGATCAACGTCCATGAAGAAAGCAAAAGGTCATTAAGAGACAGGAAAGAAGTAAAAGATCAAACTGGATGCCAAAAGAGACTCTGAAATCATAGAAGAGCTAAAACTAGTGGAAGAAAGAATGAAGTTCAAAAGTTGAATAGAAAATTTCAAAGGGTAGCTCTAGAAGACAAAACCGAATACTGTAATGAAGTAGGCAAGGACCTTAAATTAGAAAACCAAAATGGAAGAACATGCTTAGCATATATAAAACTGAAAGAGCTCATGGGAAACTCAAGTAGCGAGTGGCAATCTTGAACAATTCTATGAGCAAAATTTTGGAACATTCAGGAAATATCAAAAAAGTGCGGGCTGAGCCCCGGTGGTGTAAATGGTTGACTGCGGGACTGTGGCCCACGGGCTTGGCGGTTCAAATCCAGCAGCGGCTCTCAGGAGCACTACTGGGTAGCTCCCACGACCACCAGAGGGCAGTGATGCCTTCCACCCAAAGCGCAAAGCATACAAAGAGTTAATGTACCAAAAACAGCTAGTCAACATCCCACCATTTCAAGAGTTAGCATATGGACAAGAATCAATGCTGCAGAAAGAAGTTCAAACTGCACTGAATGTCCTAGCCAAAATCAAGGCTCCAGGAATCAATGTAATAACCACTGAAATATTTCAGCAACCAGAGGAAACCTTGAAATCACTCATTCAATGAATGTGTGAAATTCAGGAAATTTGGTAGATGGCTAGTTGGCAACCTAGCTAGAACAGATCCATATCTGTGCCCATTCCAAATAGAGGTGACCCATAAAAATGCTCAAATTATAAATCAGTATCATTCATATCACACACAAATAAAAGTTTGCTTAAGATTACTAATCAAAGGTTGCAGCAATACTTTGACAGGGAACTGTCAGAAGGTCAGGCTGGATTCAGAAGAGATCTGGAATAAAGTACAGCATGGCTGGTGTCAAATGGAACTTGGCTTAAAGAAGATAATACCAGAAAGATGATAACTTGTATTTCATTCAGTATGCAAAAGCATAGACTGTGTCACCCAAAATAAACTGTTTATGACCTTGAGAAGAATGGGAGTTATAGGACCCTTCATTGTGCACATTGTGAACCGGTACATGAATCAAGAGACAGTTGTGCAAACAGTACAAGTGAATACTGAAAGGTTTAAAATCCAAAAAGGTGTACTCGTGGGTGGTGTCCTTTCTCCAAATGTTTTCAGTTGGTATGCCAAGCAAATCATCAGAGTAGCTCAATTGTAAGAAGAAGAATTGGCTTCAGGATTGGAGGAAGGCTTGTTTTGTCAACAACCTATGATATGCACATGACACTGCCTTGCTTGCCGAAAATGGGGAAGATTTAAAACACTTGCTGATGAAGATTAAAGATTATGGCCTATAGTATGCATTACGACTCCATGTAAGTAAAACCAACATCCTCACAACGCGATTAATAGGTAATATCATGATAAATGGAAAAAGTATTACTCTGACTTGGATCCGCAATTGATGTACATCGAAGTAGCAGTAAAGAGATCAAAAGATGACTTGTATTAGGCAATTCTGATGCATAATCCTCTTTAGAGTACTGAAAAGCAAAGGTGTTACTTTGCAGACCAGGGTGTGACTGACTCAAGCCCATTTTTAATACACTTTTGTGTTATCCATGGATAATATAGTCAGATTATTATGCAGTCATTTGGATTAATTTGGATTAATTTCTCTTAATTTAGTTAGGCCTCTTACGTAATACAAAATATTAAATTCCTGAAAAATCTATTTATCTTCCTTGTACTGATATCATACTAATATTCTCTATATTCTACCAACATTTTTGTCACTTTTAAAAGCTGTAATATCTTCTGTAAACCACTGACCAATCTAATCCTCTGCAAAGACAGAAATTTTTTGGCAGTGTCTAAAGTGGGCAATTGTGGCTATTGAGCACTTGAAATGTGATGAGTGCAGTTGATAGCAGTTTTCTGTTAAGCAGTGTTAAGTTTTTTGGGGTTTTTTTTTTTTGGCATCAATGCCCTCAGGTGGTAGTCAAGTGTTAAGTTTTAAGCACTTGAAAATAGTCTGGAAGGAGGCAGTCCTGATCATGCTCCCATTCATAGTGAAACGTTTAAAATGCTACAAGGCAGCTGTATTCTGTAACATGAGCTTCTTGGAGTCGCAATAGGGCACATACAGCAGCAACAACAAATGTAGTATACTTAAATACAAAAATAGTAAGAAAGAAATCTTAAACGGCATTGCTAGCCTTCTAGGTATAGAAATGGTGATAATTTTATATTGAAATTCTTTTTAGTTGCCATATTATTAGTAAAATATGGATATCGATTTCTTGAAACTAGTATGCATGTGCACAAAAAGAAAATGATAATTTATTTCAATCTAATAATGTGATTAGCATTCAGTAGTTTCGTTATATATATATATATATATATATAATATGTATAAAAATATGTTCTATTACCAAAATAGTCCTCGCTTTTTCTACAGACAACTTCTTGGTTCTTTTTTTTCTTCTTCTTTTAATATTATGAAAATTATTTATTTTCCTGGGTATCTTTCTTGCTTCCATTTAAGGTAGAGAAACTGTGTAGCTGATAAAAATTACCAAACCAACTCTAAAGTCGGGCTATTTTCCTCCTTCATTTTTCACCTAAACAGGGAATCTGTTGGGAATATCTGTGAAAGGAAGAGCAGAGCATAAAAATATGGGTTTATTTTAGGGAGAGCAGGTAGGGATGGGCTCTCAAACTACAGATTCTCCAAATACAGAAAGTGGAAGACGTTATATTACAGAACAGTGGCTTTCAGAATCACCTGGGCCCTATCTTCAGTGGTTTGGATTCAGCATATCTGAAATTTGTTCTAGAAACCTGTGGGGTTGTGAAATTACATATTATTGTGCTTTCAATGAGTTTACACAGGAACTGGGGTTTCCATTTGACGATTTTTACACAAATTGTTCTGTGACATTACTTACAATCATTTCTGTGTTTCAACATTCTCATCAATTGAATTCTTGTTTGTTCATTGAGAGTACACCAGTTTTTCTGCCCACCTTGCCTTGCATCTTTGGTTTAGAGTACTTGTTGACTTTTCTGACTCATAGACACTATTTTTAAAAAGGCAACTCATAGCCATTCGTAGTTTATTTAATTATTTAACATATACACATGTTTATTCTAAACAAAACATTTTAAAACACATCTCTGCAGTCAGTAAATAACTTCAGACACATTTTCTTACTAATACACTTATCTTACCTTCCTTAGAATGCATTAAAATAGAACCAATAAAATATTTGTTAGGAGATCTGCTAGGCCAGTTAAATTCAAGGCAGAGAGTTATGTTATCTATGTGATAGGAACTATATTTTTGTGAGGATTTCCCAAAGACTTGGGTATTATTGATAGATTTTCTTGAAGAACATAGGACTTATTATGAAAAAGTTTTAAGAAAATTGAAAATTGCATTACTGATAAAAAAAACCAGAATGTGCACTGAAGATTTTTTTCCCACTGCTACAGTGTACCTGTTCATTTTCAGAAGATTTTTAATATTTTTTCTTTTACCTATTTTTAAAGAAAGGTGCTATTTAATTTCCATGTATTTTATTTCTCCCTTGATACTCCTATTATTTATTTCTCTTTTTATAGCACTGTGATCTAAGCAGATACTTTGTAACATCAAAAATAGATGTCGTTTTTTTACTTTTTATATAATATAATATTTTTATAATTCTTCAAAACTTATTGATATTTTTATAGATACAATTAATTCCTGATAAAATAGATTTTAAGGCAAAATAAGCACAAGATTCAAAGAAAAGCATTATATAATGATTGAAGTGTCCATTGAACAAGTAAATATAACTTACCTTCCCCACATGTTTCCTAAAGATAAAATGGATGTATAAGCAAATGTGGTGAAAAAAAGGTGATGGTTCTTGACCCTCACAAGATATAGTAGCTGGGGTCTTAAAGACTTGAAGTACAAAAAGTGGCCATCTAGCAGGGAAGCAAAAAAAACCCAAATGGAGGAAGCACACCAGCCTGTGTCCATGGGAATAGATTTCAGAAAATCAAAAATAGGCAATGAAATTGACAAGAAGGAACATAGACAAACTAGAGACCCAAACCCGCCTGTAAGATAATTGGAGAGTTCCTCAAAGAAGGGTCACATGGAAGGGAGATTTTATCCAAGGTGAAGTACAGCACTGATGAAGAACATATATATCTTCTAGTTCTTCAGTATTTTCCCCTTCCTATTAATGTCCTAGTTCTGCTTCATTAATCTTTTGAGACCTGTGTATGTTTATTTGTATAACTAAGGTCTTTTGATGCATGAAATCAAAGATAGATTAACTCTTCAGAAATAATATTCAGAGTAATGATTCCCTGAGGGTAAACGAAGAGGGGAGAAAGGTGAACCTATAGCAATGATGATTGTATACTCCCACTTTAGAGGAATGGATAACACAATTATAGGTGAATGAATGCATTGGATGGTATCAGACATGGCAGTAATAATAATAATGATGTATAGTACAATAATAAGGGTCCTCGGGGTAGTTTTGGGGAGGGAGTGGATTAAAGGAGCTGACATCAGTTCATGAAGAAAGAAAGTGTTTTGAAAATGATGGTGGAAGAAAGTGCACAGTTATGCTTGAACAAATTTAATTATACATTTTTATATCAGTAAGAGCTCCCAATAAAGTGATTAATAAAAATTTATTTTAGTCATAATAAATATCTAGACACCCGATGAAAAACCACTCTCTGCTACCAGTTTATTCAGATTCATAGTTTCCCTGTAGATAAGGGTAAAACTGCCCCTGGGGCTTCTGAGATTGTAAGTCTTTACAGGACTATAACGCCTTATAAAAATAAAAAGGAAGAAATTCCTAGCAAACACTGAAAAAATGGAGAAAATGACAAGAAAACCTGTGAATGAAAATCTAGCACAAAATTTTACCTAACAAAGAAACCAATAGCACCACATATATACACACAAAGCAATACACATGCTGAACAAGAATAAATCATACCTACTGGCAATTACACTGCATGTAAATGGATTAAATGCTCCAGCCAACAGGTGAGAGTAGCAGGGTTCATAAAAATACAGGACCTATCAATATGTTGCTTTTGAGAAACAAATCTTAAAAACAAAATCCAAAATAAACAAGACTTAAAATGGAAAAAATAGGTCAAGCTAGTGACAATGTGTGCATTTGATTTTGTGAGTTAATCTGTAATTTTGCTAGTGGGCAACTTCCAGATAGTTTTAGTTCAAGATATAGACTATTTCAAGGTCACAGTATTATGATTGCCTCTAGTCTCAATTACTCCAATAAATCTTGACTTAAAAACAACAACCCAGGGAATTTTAATGCATGCTTAAGTTTGAGAGACCTCATCTAGAGTTATAACATCCATCCTACATGTCTTATCTTCCTCACTAAATTTTCCTCTACTTCTTTTTTCCCTTTTATTTAAAGAAGCATAGGACTTTTACCTGAAAACAAATGCTAACTGCACATGACTGCACAGAACCCAAAGCCTCCCCCCACTTCCTACTGGCATGTTCATTCCGTGTCCTTTGAAGTCCTCTTGTAAACATTCTAGCCTGAGGCTTTTTGTCACTTGTTTCATCCTTCAACTTGTTCCCATTGTCAATTCTACTTCAAGCTTTTGGGAAGTTTTAAAAATACGGAGTTGTACATAGAATAATGCATCAAATACCTGTATATCTCACACTCAGAATTAACAAATATTACGTTTTATTCTTTCTGCTGTAGACATTCATGCGAAGAATTAAGATAGTACAGAACAAGGCTTCTAAACAGTTTATTCCAGGGCATTGAACCTGTTTATTCTGGCTTCTAGTTTGACCCCTTGCTGAGACTTGGCTTTTATGGCTCTAATAAACTGAACTGAAATATGTAGTTTGACAGGATTGCCATAATTCAATTGCATCACTAGGTGACTCATATAGATATGGTGGATCCTATTAAAATGTAGATACTGATTCAGTATATCAAGGGTACAAATGCAAGTTTTCAATTGAGTGGCAAACCAGAATAAACTGGTTCAAAGATGTGATATAGATGATATGTTGTTTTCCTAAATAGATCATTACTCCACTCCCAGAGACAATCACCATAATAAATTTGATATTTCAACTTATAGTCTTCTTATAATTTAGTTAGGTATATATGAATACTATGCTTATTATCTTGACAAATGGTATCCTAATATACATGCTCATCTTGATTGGTGTTTAATAGCTCTGCTCTAATTGAATTCATTCATTTTAATGCCTTTTTTTCCACCTATGAATATAAAAGTACAAAGAAAACCGCTCTTATGCATCTTCCTGATTATTGTTATAGAATGGCAGCCACTGTCTGTGACTTCTGATTGCATTATATTCTCTTTGGTTGATTTTAATTTTAAAATTGGAATAATTCACATATTTTCTGGAATCTTTGGCTTTAAAATGATGTGATTAAATGATTATTTTTTCTACTGGTCCATCATGTTTTCAATAATTGAATGCCAATACAGAGTGTCTTAGGAACCAAAGTTATTCTCAAATATAGGCTACAAAACTAAATGCTAGAAAGAAACAAAATATAAGGAAACATTTGTGTATGTGTATACTCAACAACACAGAATGGTGTGAGTAACACCCTAGCATTCAAAGACATTAAAATCAGTTGTCAGAGAATATTCTATACCAAGCGTCAACAAACTTTTGAGTCAGAAGAGCCAATCCTTGATAACAAATTAAAAATTATCCAAGAGCTTATAAATATATTTTACAAAGAAGTGAAATACCATAATCTAAAAAATAATCTTTAATTTTTTAAAAATTTAATTTAGAGCTACATGTACTTGTAAGTCATACGTGGTAAGCATAGTTTACCTACCCTCGTTCTATCTATACTAATCTGCTACACATCTTTTTCCTTTAATTTCCATGAACTATAATTCATGCATCATACATTGAGTGTTTTATTAAATGAATAAAGATGCAATTATTTAAGTAAGTGCAAACCTGTTGTAGAGTCACTCTTTAATCCAAGTGACCCTATAGAACATAAAACTTCCCCATAAAATTGCCAGTTTCTTTCACAATTTCAATCTGCCAACATTTCAGTTTCCAGTGGAGTGTTTAACAATGGCACTACTACAGTTCCTTAAATTAACATATTTTATACTCAGTGAGAATACACAATGGATCAGAAAACTATGAAAGACCCTGATAATATATTAACAATTCCTAGCTTCATTAAAAACTAAATAATTATTTTCTCATTAGAAAAGTCAACTCTACTGTTAATGATGACTATAAATTCTTGAACTACATAACTTTTCTTGTCCTGAGTCATGCCTACTAAATATTTTCCTTCTTGTGATTTTTTCTCTAAAAGTTATTATAAAGAGGTCAATCATACCAGGCAAAAATATTCATATTTTTCAAAAGATAAAGCAAAAAACTGGCATTTTCATTTCATTTGAAAATACTGCTGACCTTTATTCTTTAACATTTAGCAAAAACCATAAATTAATTCTAATTTCATAGAACATATATGAAAGAGAAAATCCTAAAATAATCAGAACACTACATCTCCCACTGTTTAACTGACATACCTTTCAAAATCCAGTAAATGGTTGTTATAGGGAATAAGTACAATCCATTCTTGGGTAATTGTTCTAAGCAATTCTTAATAATTTTGTGCAGCAAAAGATAAAATATTCTAAATTTTGCATATTTTAAGATATTTTACTTCAGAAATAATTATTTTGCCCTTAAAAACAAATACAAACAAGAAAAATGTGATTCCAAAATGCATATTTTAAAAATTATAGAGCATATATATCAGTATATTTGGTAATTCACTGACTTTAATGACATCTGTATCACTAAAGAAAAACATTAAGTAAAATAGGACAGAGTATCTTATTACTTAGAATTTTTAATATATACTTATAAAAATAATTAATTTAGGCCACAGGTTTCCAAACTTATTTGGCCTACAGACCCTCATCAGCAGAAATACCCCTCAGTTATCCCCTGACAATTAAAAATGTTGAACTACAAGTTAGAATTGACTTGATAATCATGGGTTTCTTTCTAGTCCAATAAAGCATTGCAAAAACACAAGATCAGCTCTACCCTGCCTTATAGGGTCGCGATGACTCGGCATCAAGTCAATGGAAGAGAGTTTGATATTATATTTCTTTATTTTTTTAAATCATTTCATTGCGAGCTCATACAATCCTTATCACAATCCATACAGACATACATACATTGTATGCCATTTGTACATCTGTTGCCCTCATCATTCTCAAAACATTTGCTTTCTATTTAAGCACTTGGTATCTGTTCCTCATTTTCCCCCAACCTCCCCGCTCTCTCCTCCTCATGAATCCTTGATAATTTATAAGTTATTATTACTTTGCCATATAGTCTACAGTCCAGGGTCTCCCTTCACCCACTTCACTGTTGTCAGTACCACAAGGAGGAGGTTATTAGAACTTTATAATCTGTTCCCTCATTCTACTTCACCTTCGCTCCACCCTCCCAATATCTCCACTCTCACCCCTGGTCCTGAAGGGGTCAAATGTTCTGATTTCCTAAGTTTCTGTTTCCTATCTGTACCAGTATGCATCTTCTGTTCTAGCCAGATTTGTTAGGTAGAATTGGGATCATAATAGTGGGGGTGGGGAAGGGAGGAAGCATTGAAGAACTAGAGGAAAGTTATGTGTTTATTCATTGTTACACTGCAACCTGATGGGCCTGTCTCCTCCCCACAACTCTTCTGTAACGGGGTGTCCTATTACCTAAAGATGGGCTTTGTGTCCTTAATTCATACTGCATCTCATTTACAATAATATAATTTTTTGTTCTTTGATGCCTGATACGTGATCCCTTCAGCACCTCGTTGTCACAAAGACTGGTTTGCTTCGTCCATGTGAACATTGTTCATTCTGAGCTAGATGACCACTTGTTGCATTCAAGCATGTAAGATCCCAGGCGCAATAACTTTTGATAGCCAGGAACCATCAGTTTTTTTCACCACATTTGTTTATGCACACATTTGTCTTCAGCAATCATATCTGGAAAGTGAAGTATTTGCAGGTTTTTCTTTTTATTGTCATTTTATTTTTACTTATTTATAGATATTTTCTGGACATTGTTTTTTTTTCTTATTATTGGCAATGCCTTGTTTTCTTTTGTTGCTTCATCTTTCTGTCTTGTTTCTTTGTGCATCTTATTATCTCTGCAGGTCTATCTAGATAAGATAAACTGGGTGAACAGTCTGGAGGAGAAAACAATGGGACTGGTGGTTCTGGGGGGACACGAGAAAGGGGGAGGTGGGGGAAAAGTGGTGGTGTTGACCAACCCAGGGACAAGGGAAAAACAAATGATCCAAAATTAGTGGCAAGGAGGATGTGAGAGGCCTGGTAGGGATTGATTAAGACTAATGTAACCAAGAGAAAGAATTGAAACCCAAATGAAGGCTGAGCATGATAATGGGACAAGAGGAAAATACAAGAAAATAGAAGAAAGAGATAGGAAGGAAAGGGCATTTAGAGAGGTCTAAATACAGGCATGCACATAGGTAAATATATTTATGAATGATGATGGGGAAATAGATCTATGTGCACATATTTGTAGGGTTAGGATTAAGGCAGCAGATGGTTATTGGGCCTCCACTCAAGTATATCCTCAATGCCAGAACACTTTTTTTCTATTAAGTTGACATTCCATGATAGACACTGTCCTGGCATGATCACTGAGGACAAATGTGTGCATGAGTAAAAGTGTTGAAGAAAGCTGATGGTGCCCGGCTATCAAAAGATATAGTGTTCTGGGTCTTAAAGGCTTGAAAGTAAACAATTTGCTGTCTAGCTCAGAAGCAACAAAAGTCCACAAGGAAGAAGCACACCAGTCTGTGTTAATTTATTTTTATAAGTTATAATCTAGGATGTAAGTATCTGCTTTTTCAGGCCCACCCTTCTCCATTTTTTTCCAGCACCCTCCAGAGTGCAGTTTTGCCTACTTAGGGAAACGCTAATTTTGACAGATATTTATCATCTAGATTTATACACTTTTTCTGCACCTTTCAGTACATACTAATCCATGTTATTTCAAGAATAAATCAAAGATCATTTTAGGACATTTTCAATGAAAATTAAACCCACAACACACTTTCTAACATTTTCTTATGGATGCAATGATGGCACAAACAACTGTGACGAAGCTAAAACATATAAGCAAGAGATCACAGTGACAGTGAGGCAATATCCACTGTACAACAAACCCTGAATAATGATAAGGAGACAGATGCCAGCATGCTTTTCAACAGTGTCTCTGTGTATGCTCTTCATGACATACACAATGGCTTTCCCAATGGCAGTAATCATACCAAATAATTTCTGATCTCTATTGAATAGAACTGTAGCTTTGGGTATATTCTTAACTTCACTGATTTTTGCTCAAGATATTGGCTGCACAATCAAACCAGGTGTTGCAATTGGGAGATACCCAATTGCACTCAAGTTATTCTGTTGGATGTAAGAAGAACTCTCATCCAGTAGAAGGGAGCTGCAGAATCGGATATCATGATGCCAAAGAGTGGTATCCAACAACATACTAAGAAAAGAAAGGGAATTATAGCAGTCCACAGCACCTTTGCTCTAAACAGAATTTTCTTTTCAGGTTTATGAATTTCTGGTAGGACTATAGAGAAAAACATGGTAGCTCCATAGTAGTGGTTGAGGCTTGTCAGCAGGTAAAAGGCGCCTTTGTGATCTCTTCTTTGTGGTTCTGTAATTTTGATCTCACCACTGGCTATTGACATACTTCTACCAGCACCACACATTTTTGAACTATTTTATTAGGATATATTTCAGACATCATACCATTTCACTGTTCATGTATATCAAGTAGTATTGTACAATCATTAACACAATCCTTTTAAAAATGATATCGTCCTTCTTACCCTCCTTGATATCTGTTCATCTTTCCACCCCAGTTTCCCTGCCATAGCCTTCAGGAACCCTTAATCTACTTATTATCTTTATAGAATCTTCTATCCTGTGTGTCATATGCCAAAAAACAGTAAAATGCATAACAGAATCAAGAACGATTCTAACAATAACAAAACACAAGAGAACAAAATTAAATGCCTGTAAGGAGTTTGGATTACCTTTTTGGTCAACTATCTTTTCCTAGCTTTTGTCCACTTTTTAGTTGATTCTTTTTGTTTCTTTTATATAAACAGTTTTATTAGCATTGTGTTTGCATATTATAGAATTCAGTAGATCAACCATATCAAAAAATGCTGTACAATCTTTACCATAATTAATTTTAGAACATTTTTTCCAGACTGATTGTTATTCATGTATTTTTTTCAATTTTGGCAAAAACAAAATATTCACCAGTTCAACAATTTCTATATGTATAATTCAGTGCCACTGATTATACCCTTTGTGCACCCTGGTTGTTTTGCTTCTTATGTGAACTTAGTTGATGCCTCAATTAGGTGCCTTTACAACCCTAGACACTATTCCAATTGATAGCCAGGCACCAGCTGCTTTCTTCACCACACTTGCTATAGCACTCTTCAGTGATCTCTTTGTGAAGGTAAGTATCAAACAATGTTTTGTTATAAGAACTAAATGTTCTTGGAGTAGGGTTAGGATTATATGGGAGCCCAGAATCCACGCGTTTGTCCCCAGTTATTACTAACTAGCATTATTAATGACTCCAGTTTATCTTGGTGGTCATACCATGGCAAAAACAATAAACAAAACCAGAACCAACAAAATTAACAACAACAACAAAATAAACAAAACATGAAAAAATAAAAGAAAAAATTAGGGCATAAGGCAATTATATTTACAATGGCTATAATTTATCCAATGACATAGAATTTAACGCACTGTTGATAATCAGTTTATGTGAATATAGTACAACAACAAGCTGCATTCCATGGGTTGTTGCTTCATAAAAATTAATTGCTCAATTGATTGAGCTCAGTGTACATTGAGCATGTGGTTTGGTGTAATGGGAAAATTTCCAGTATTATCACTTAGAAGGGCAAACCCTTACCTTTCAGACCCAATCCTGCCATATTAATGCAAGGGTAGTATTGAAACACCAAATATATGGTGGTTACATGTCTCTTTTCGCCTGAAACCCACTAAGCTAAGGGTCCCACCGAAGTGCCCCCTTGGGTGGCTATTTCCAGACTTTGGATAGACACTTTTTACATCCTCACCCATAATTACATTCCCATTCTAAGTCGAAGGGTATCAGCAGTTTTGAGGGAGGGTATCAGTTCCTTCAGTTAAGCTTTCTGATGTGATCCTTGGGGGATGCCTGGTTCTCTGTAAGGCCAGTATCTGAGGTTACCATAAGAAAGATTTTTCCATTTCAGACTCATAGAATCATATCTAACAGGAATCTCCTATCCATGTGCAATTTTTATAAGATATTCTATATATTGGATAACTACCCTTGCTGTTCCCTGTTTTGTGAGTGCCTTACTTCTTGTACTTTTTTTAACTTTTACTTTTTATAAGATTATTTCCACTGGAGTAATGAGGGTTGAGTACATGCCTCTCGACCCTTGAAATTTACCTCTAGACCCTTTAAAAATGAACTTTATAAAAGTGATGGTGAAAGGAGACTGTGAGCAGTGTAAAATATGAAACAACAATAACAATATACAATTGATCAAGAATTCAGGGGTGAAAGAGGAGTTTATATTAAGGGTTCAAGTAGAAAATATTTTGGAAATGACAGCAATATATGTACAAATATGCTTGGCAAAATTGTTTAATAGAATGTCATAAAAGCTGTTAGAACCCCCCATAAAATTATTTTAAAAATAAAAATGAAATGAAGGGAGTTGGTGCAATTTGATATTATGTGAGCCAGGTTGCTCATGAATTGTGTTGAACTTGTAATAGCCAAAGGCCTTACATGTGAAAACTAAGGCAAAGGAAAACTTTTGGATAGAAAGTCAATGGGGGAGACTGGAAGGGGAGGAACAAAACTGAACAGTTGTACACACTTTGACATTGTAGCAGTAGCTCAGCACAAGAAACTGCAATCTTCAAATGGTTTAAATTGCTGCTAGCTATATTTTATTAGCTTTATGCTTCCCTGATTGAGCCTTAAAAAGTTTCTCCTATTAATTAGTAGCAAAGACAGTTTACCCCATCAGTGAGGTAAGCATATGTTAAGGGAAGCAACAAAAAAGAGGCCCTAGTTATCAGAAGTAAGAGAACATAGATGGCATAAGGAGAGGACTAGACATAAGCAGACATGAACACCATAGCTAATGGAAATGGCAGGGAACTAAATGAAACTGCTACCAACTCTAGTGTGTGGGAATGTAGTGTGCAAAAACAAAGTTCACACAGAGCCACAAAGATACTCGTGTGCAAGGTTGTTTATGCTGCAAGGTCCCTACCACTTCAACAACTTTGTTGACCTCTATCGCCCATGTTCTCTTTCCATGTACCATATATACTCGAGTATAAGCCGACCTGAATATCAGCCAAGGCACCTAATTTGACTACAAAATCTGCATTAAAATGTGCTGAAGAACTCGGCTTATACACCAGGGTACAGATAATTGAAGTACATTATCTTGAAGGGTTTCTTGGAAGTATACCATGTCTAGTACACAATAGGTAATGGTGGGATGGTACTGCTACTGATTTAGGCCTGATTCAGAAGGGGATGTGGCACAAGATATAAATTTGCTAATGTGACATGTATTTGGGCCAAAAGCAGAGAATTACCGACAATGACAATGCATTCAACTGCGTGGGTCACAAAAATAGTATGCAGAGTCTCGAGACTGAGAATTCCAGAACACTTTATTGTGCTCATGTCGAATTTGTACATGGATTATGAGGCAGTTGTGTGAATGGAACAAGGGACTACAGCATAGTTTAAAATCAGGGAAAGTGTATATTAGAGGTGTATATTTTCACTATACCTCTTAATCTATATTTTGAGCAAAGCATCAGAAAAATTGGAAGAAACATGTGGCATCAGGATTGGAGGGAGCTTTATTAACAACTTATGTTGTACAGATAATACCCCTTGATTGCTGAAAGTGAGAACTTGAAACCTGAGCTGAAGGAGATCAAGTATTGTACTCCTCAGTGTGGATTACAACTCACTATAAAGAAGACTAAAATCCTCACAACTGGACCAGGAGGTAACATCATGACAAATGAAGTAAAGATTGAAGTTGTTACGGACTTGTATTGCTTGTATCCACAAGCAGTGCTCTTGGAATCATCAGTTAAAAGACCAAAGGACAAAGGACATGCTAATCTGTAAATGGGTACATCTGCTACATGAGATTTCTTTAAAGTATTGAAAATCAAGGACAAAGAGGTTACGGACAAAGAGGTTAAGGACTAATGCACACCTGATCCAAGCTATGGTATTTTCGATTGCCTTTTATGCATGTGGAAGTTGGGGAGTGGATAAAGAATACTGAAGGATAATTGATAAATTTGAATTGTGCTGATAGTACCATGGACTGTCAAAAGGACAGATGTGTTGAAATAAATATGGGCAAAGTGCTCCTAGAAGCAATGATGGCAAGATTTTTCTTACATGTTTTAAATTTGCTATCCGAAATAACCAGTCAGAAGAAATAACAGAAAATATGGGTGCTGCAGCAAAATGGATTGAAGAGACTAGATGCTGCTGGAATTTCAGAAAGAGTAGCATCTGGGCTCTTAAAATCTTGCTTCCAAACAAGCGAACATCTAAGTGGGACATCGACAATGCCCACATCAAAAAAGCACACCACCCTGTGTGATCCAAGGATTGCAAATAATGTAATCCAAATCCAATGGTGGGAATGATATTAGATATTAACTTGAGAACACTTGGTTTGCAGAAGGCTCTGGACAACAGTGGAAGTCCAAAATCCATTTGTAGGGTCTACATATAAATTAAGCCTCAAGCAAACTACCTGGGACCATAGACTAGAGGTGTTCATAGTTGTCCTATCCATAGGGATTGGAGAGTACATTATTTTATATATAGTTATGTCAAAATTTAACACATTTTCATGTATTCTCCCTTTGACCCACTTTAAAGTTGTTATATTAAAATGTTTTCTGCTATCCTTTTGATTGAGATTTTCTGTTGTACCTTGATATTGTTATAGGATTTTTTGTTGTGATGGTTGTGTTTGTTTGTTCTTTGTATGTTTTTCTCTGTAAGAAGTCCAGGATAAGTCAGTCGACAGAGACAATTACTACATTTATTCTTTGGGGTTGTGGTAGATACATAATCTGGTCACCGCTTGTGGACCTCATTTTGGAGGTACTACAGAGATGAATAGCTCACTTGCAGGTAGACACACACTCTCTGCTTCGTCTTCCTGTTGACAAGACACATGAAGCTACGCTGATGGAGCTGGAGCCGTGAAGATGGAGGATCCACAAAAAGACCCCTGCCAGTGCTGAGATACTTCCGCGACCACTGGATTCACTAGACTTTCCACCCACTGGATTGTGATCTTCCTGCATTTGTCTCATCACATGTGTTGTGAGAGTTTGAAGAGGAATGTATAAACTGATATCAGACAGATGGGCTCATAACAAACTTATGGACTTGATCTGGACTGGGCTGGGATGTTTTCTCAATATACAATTACTCTTTTATATAAAGATCTTTTTCCCGCATGTATAACATCTCTGGATTTGTTTCTCTTGTTAACTCAGACTAACACAGGGATAGGGAAATTTTAGGGGAAAGGAAGACCTAACAGCAATGGGTACAGGAAAGAATAAAATGTTCTAAACTTGATTGTGGCATGGATTGTACAAATCTTGATAGAACTGAACCATTTAATTATATACTATATGGATTACCTGCCAATAAAATGGTTTAGAGAGAGAGAGAGAGAGAGAGACACCAATCACCAGCGAATGACATCACGCTTGGTAAAATAGAGAGGGCCAGTGAAAAAGAGAAAGGCCCTCAACAAGATGGATGGGCACAGAACCTTCGATGAATGTGCTCAAGCATAGGAATGATTGAGAGAATGGCACCGAACCATGCGGTGGTTTGTGCATCAGTGTGCTGTGGGTCAGAACTGGTGGTATGACACCTAACAATAGTAGTGAGCTGTCAAGTCTCCCTCTTGATACCATGTAAATAGATACAACATGAGTGATTACTTGGCAAATTACATTAATGACATGAAGGTCTCTGATACCTTTTTGAGAGAACTATTTTCTGGTCCAGCAAATCCAGCAACAACAAAGGAGTGAAAACAGTATATATCGTGGTGGTTAGTTACATATGGGTGTCCCAGGATTCTAAAATGGTATGATCTGACATAGTGTGGTCAACTGCATGATGCAATGAGGGCAAGCAATTGAGGGAATGGCATGCCTCCGTAATCTGGTCACAGTCTTCATATAATTAAGGGGAAGGTTCGCTCAAGGTATGGCTTACTCTTTGTATAAATTTACAGTATGTAGAAGGTAGCTCACTCCTTCTCCTGGATTTGGATGCTGGATTTGCTTTGTGAATCTCCTGCTGTATTACCTATCAATCTGAAGAGCCATAGGAAGACTGCCAATCTTGGGTTCATTTGGCCATTTTCAGATTCAAATAGGTAAGCATCCAACAACCTGTGGTCCTCTGACTTTATCTTCCTTCTTCATATTCCTCGGCCCTCATTGATTCGATTGCCTCTGTTGCTACAGGAATCAGAAGAGGCCTTCAGCTTACATTTGACTCATGGACTTGAATCAAATTGGAGTTAGCACTTCTACAGCAGTAAGAGCCATTTCTTGATATAAATCTCCTTTTACATGCATAGAAATATCACTGGTTTGCTTCTATAGAGAACCCATTCTAACACACAAACACATATATTTAAAATTTTAATTAGATTTTTTCTTGACTTATTTTTCTCTGAGGATAGCAATTGCAGCTAGTCATAAAGTATCAATTCAGTAGTAAAGAAGAACCTTAGTAAAGAATATATTTTGAAAAGTGAGGTTGTAATGGTTCAAAATCCTAAAAATAATCCTAAAGGAGAGTTGATTTTCTTGGGAGTGGTTATCTGATTCAAAGACAAACGTGTGGTGTTACTTTGGATATGTCACCTAATTTTTGTAAACTTTATTTTTCTATCTATAAATATATTGGACTGTTTTCAAAATTAAGTGACATACAGACCAGTCAAGGGGCAGCCAGGCCGTGATGATGCTTACTAGTTTCCTCTATTTCCTGAAGCCTTCCTCCTCCCCCCCCCACCACCACAAACAATATGGTCCCAACTCTACTTTACAAATCCAGATGGACTGAAAAAGGTACACTGGTGAAGAGTGGACCTGGGGATATGGGGAAACCAGGATGGGTGAGCTGTTTCAGGCCAGTGGTTAGATTGGAGCTGCTGGGGGGTGGGGGGTGGAGAGAAGATGGGGTAGAGGGATGGAGCCAACTGCAAGGGTATATACATAAGCTCCTATTTGTGGGATGGGCATCAGGGGAGTGGGTTGGGGGTTTGATACGACAGAACAATAATAGTTTATAGAATGTTAAGGGTTGGTGGGAGGGAGAGAGTAGGGGAAAAGGGGAAGGGATGGAAAAGCCGATACTAGGGACTCAGGGGAAAAGGCAGATGATTGGAGAACGATGATGGCAGTGGACATGTGAAGGTGCCTGCCACAGTATGTTTATTTATGTATTGTGAAAAGCGATGTACAAGCTCACAATAAAATGATTTTTTAAAAAAAAAAAGTACTAGTGAGACCAAAAAGAATTAAGTGAGATAATCTACTTAAAATGCTTATGCTATTTTCAAGATATGGTAAGAACAAATTATGTTATATATTGTCCTAAAACCCTCTCTTTCATCCTTGATAGCTAGCCAAGCTATCTTTAATCACAACCTTAGTTGAAAGAAGCCACATGTTATGTTCTCACTGCTAGATTAAGCCTGCTTTCTTCAAGATGCCGAATCTCTGTACTCTGTAATCCAATACTCAGATACCTATACCACACTTTCTCTTGTTAAACAAGTTGGTTGATGTCACTGGAACTTTTTCCAATTACACATGACATATTTCTTGGATATCAGAAGTGCATCTTACAGTTGTCCTTAGGTAGGATAATCAGAGAGGAAAGGAAACACTATCAATAAAAAAGTGACATTGAATTTCTCAATTGCTGTATACTTGAAGTACAAGAATCCATGTCTCTGACTTGATTCAAGATCATTTTCGCTTAATTCGCCCTGTTATCAATCTTATCAGCATACATCTGTTGTTGTAAGAAAAGATGTTTTAAAACTAAAATATCTCATAATAATGAGTGAGAAATCAAATATTCTTGAATTTGTCCTCAGTGTAGTGTGGCTTCTGCAAGAATGGATCTCCCACTTGAAACCACTGAACTGTATCATGCTTGGGTCATATGGTTCTGTTCTTTGAAAATTGAGCTGTAACTTTATATAGAGTTTCTCTGAGAAGGCACTGAAACCATTCCCCCACTTCAGACAAGTAGAAGGTCCTGCTTCAGGTGGCAGGGCAATCTAATTGTAAAGTCGAATGAGGGAATCTAGGCAGATGAATACCAAAGAGAAGGTGATGTTGGTATAGTTCACTGCGCTGCAGAATTAAAACTTGCTAGGAAATCATTGTGCTTCAGGGAACAGAGCCAGCAAAGGCTTAGAGCATGATGGAAGGATCAATATCCAAAGCATAAAATAATTGAATTAGCAAATCCTCAGGACAAATAGGCAGATGGGAACAATGGACAGCATATCACTGGGAGGCTTAGGAAACTTAACAAGAATTAGGAAAGGAAATGTCCCACATCTTTTGGAGCTAAGCTTGCTAATACTGTGCCTTGAACTGATATTGTCATTCTTGTTTTCCCAAACCCCAAAGCAGATGATTTCAGATCTAGGAGTATTCAGTAACCTCATTTCAGGCTCTTATAATAAAAAGGCAAATCCATTGCTTTGAATTATGACTCATAATTCTACTAGGTTGTTTTTTGGGGGGCAGGGGAGTGTTGAATCTTAATTTCCCATTGCAAAATTGGGAGAAAAATAATTCCTATGCCTCAGAAATGCTATGTTGGTAAGAGAGAAAATCTATCTAATTTTTCTAAAACTTATTTTTCTAAAACTATCCTTGGTATCATATATGTTAACTTCCTTTATTCTTTTAGTCTCCCAAGATTCTTATTTAGAATCATGAAATTTATATGATAGGGGAAAAGGATTAAAAAATAAAATTAACTTGGAAAGATTAGATTTTACTGTAAAAAGAAGGAGACTCAAAGAAATGGAGATAGAAATCATTGGAAAAAAGCAAATTGAATAAATATCAGTGCTTCTCCTATGCACACTTATATCATTTTATGCAAATTCATGTGGCTTATTACACATAAAGCATTTTAATGTAAAGTAGTTTTATAATGTCTATATATCTCAAGTTGGTGGCAAAGATTTTTTAATTCCAATTCAAAAGTAAAATTTGAAAGTATCCCCAATATGGCAAAGGAATAAAATACACATTTCTCCCCTAAAGACATATGTATATAAATGTCTAATACTAATAAGCACATGAAAAGCACAATATCATTGTTGTTCAGAATTATGAACACCAGCAGTTCTCAACCTGTGCTTCACGAACCCTTTAGGGTTCGATTGACCCTTTTGCAGGGGTCAGTCAATTCATAACAGTAACAGAATTATAGTTATGAAGTAGCAATGAAAATAATGTTATGATTGGGGGAGGTCACCACAACAGCAGGAACTTATTAAAGGGTCGCGGCATTAGGGAGTTTGAGAACCACTGATGAAGACAGCTCTGACACAACAGAATGAAGCACTGTCTTGTCCCGTGACCCTATTGTACAGCCATTGTGTTCATCCACTTCACTGAGGGTGTTCTCCTTTGCCTCCTGAATCACCAGCGTGCTGCTTTACAATGCAGGATTCCCTCTTGCAGGCACTTGTCCGTCCACATAACATGGCTGTTTAGGCTGCCTTGATTAGAGAAATGATTCCAGAGACACTCATATTGATGTAAAATAGCCTTATATCAAGATGTAATTACATATCAATAAAATATCCCAGCCCGGGCCAACTCAATTCCGTAAGTCAGATATTAGTCCATATTATGGCTAGGTTTTTTTTGTGGAAGAATGGCTCCCATGCCAGAACAGGTGGGTGGGATTTAGCCTGTCAATCAGGTTGCAACTTGATTGGAGGGTGACTGAGATAAACGACTCTCCCAACTTGGCATCTTCCTCGTTCTCCCTCGTGATCAGACCACTTGCTGCGGCCAAGTTATCTGCTCTGCCGCCACTATGTGCTGCAGCACCTGCAGGACAAGGCAAGCCGTCCATTGTGATGGATCCTCTGATCACGTCTTGCTTCACCTGGAGCCTCCGTCATAGCCTGCTTCATCTCCCTGCTGTGAAACTGGCCTCCATGACACCTAGCCATCTCATCTTCCTCCAGCTGCCACTCCACCTCGCCTTGTCTGCGGCCTGTGGGTTAAGTCTGCTCATCTTACACCTCCTGCCCGCTACTTTACTGTCTTTTCTGAAACCTTGTACCAGAAAGAAGCCAGTGTGAGTTAGAAAGATCTTGAGTTTATCAACCGCCCCAAGAAAGTGACTTGGACTGAGTCCTCTGTACTGTTGTGTAAACTGATCACCTGTTTTATTCTTTTTTTCTCACTATATAAACTTATACTTTTTATATAATCACAAGTGTCCTGTTTCTGATTCTCTGGATAATCCTGCATAACATAGATCATAAGCCCTCTTTCAGACTCATGTCACCAAATGCAAAGATGTAGAATGTATGACTATCACAGACCTGTTAGTGGTGGAAATGTGGCAGGGCTCTTGCAATGCTCAGAAGTCCAAGAAACAGGATAGTCAAGGCAGAGAAAGATGAAGAGGTTCCACAGATAATTCTTCTGAGAAATTCATGCCCCCAACAAAGCACCATCAGTCTATGAACTGATTGACAGGTTGGATACCACTCCTACACTTTTATATATCTAAAAGTGGGCATAAAACAATGTAGCTTTCACATTGCCCCAAGTACTTGTTACCCTACATTATTATGAACATTCTGGCTATCCTTCTTCCAAAACAGTTTTGTTCATTCTTTGGTAGCCCGTGGTATATTCAATATTCTTTTCCAATATCATAATTCAAATGTATTAAGTCTTATTTGGTTTTGCTAATTCGCTGTCCAGCATCCGCATGCATATGAGATGACTGAGAAGAGCATGACTTGAGTCACTAGCACTTTAGTCCTCTTTCTTTCTTCTTTCTTTCCTTTCCTTTCCTTCATTCTTTCTTTAAGAAAGCACTTAAAAGAGGATTTTTTTTGCACCAGATTTGCTCAATTAAATGTGTAATTATTTGGTTCCGTGACTGTGACTTCTGTTTCCAAAGGTATTGATTGTGGAGCCAAATAAAAGAAAACCTTAACAACTTCAAACTTTTCTCTTTTTCACAATATTGCTTATGGATCCATTTGTGGGGATTTTATTTTCTTTCTGTTAAATAAGGCTGTTGATCTTCATCAATAAACGCTTCCAGTCTTTATCACTTTCTGCAAGAAAGGTTGCGCCATCTGCAAATCAAAGATGGTTAATGAGTCTTCCTCCAGTCCGGATGCTTCCTTCTCATTTATATGGTACAGCTCACAGATTATTTGCTCAATGGACAGATAGAATAAGCATGGTGAAAAGATACAACCTGGATATGCATCTTTTGTGATTTTTAACCATTTTTATCTCCCCAATGAGTAGTGGTATTGGCCATTACTCATTTGGATATTCAAATGAAAACCTCAATATGATATAATTTTACTTTCTAAGTCAATGAATTGGGAAACAAAATGTGTATACATATAATATATATTGTTGAATGGAAAAACAATTTACTCTCTAAGCTTTTATTCAGATCATAATAAAATGCTTTTAAAAAGGTCCATTTCACCTGTACTGATAGATATTCTATGCATTTTTAAATGATTTTCTTTATAAATATAAACAAACTAAGAAGTTTTAAATACCTAGATAGGGCTGAGCCCTGGTGGTGTAGTGGTTGTGCGCAGGACTGTGGCCCACTGGGATGGAGGTTCAATTCCGGCTCCCAGGAGCAAAGGCTGGGCCTCCTACTCCCACCACCTGAGGGCAGTGATGCCTAAAAAAAATAAAAATAAATAAATAAATAAATAAATAAAAATACCTAGATAAAATTAACTTTGAAATTTGAATTAATGTAGAACAGCTATACACACACAATTATCAAGTCTTGTGGACAATCCAGGTTTTACTATGCATGGATAACCAATGTGTTACTAAGCATACTTTCAGGATACCAGATCTTTGAAGTGATCTGAAGAGTAGAGTTAGTCAGGGATTCTCACAAACAGGAATGGTTTGGAATAGGTTTCCCAGTAAAGTAGGGATGATGAAGAGCTATCAGACAAGCAGAGGAAGACTTATTAGCAATCTCTGACAAAGGAAGGGCATGAAATGCAGAGGTTTCTTCTTTTTTTTTAATGCAGAGGTTTCTAAGAACAATTGTTGTCCAGTGCCTTCCAGCCTCTTCTGACCTCTAGTAAAACAAAAAGAAACACTGCCAAGTCCTGTGCCTTATTTACAATTATTCTTATGTTTGAGCCCATTGTTAAAACTTCTTTAGCAATCTCTTTTTTTTTGGTGAGTCTTCTTTTTTTCACTTATTTACCAAGTATAATGTCCTTCTTCAGGGACTGGTTTCTCCTGACAGCATGTCCAAATCATATGTGACTAACTCTCACCATCCTGGCTACTAAGAGGCATTCTGGCTATACTTTTTCCCAAGACAGATCTGATTATTCTTTTAGTAGTCCATGATGTGTTCAATGTTCTTCATCAGAACCATAATTCAAATGATTTGAGTCTTCCTCAGTCTCTTTTGTTCAAGATCCAATTTGCACATATAAATACTATGGTCAGTCTCACTTTACTCCTTCCCTCTCAATACTCTTTAGAGTTCTTTTGCCACAGATTCACATAAGAAAGTGATTTATATCAAGAAATAATTCCATATCAAGAAAGCATCTCTGGCCAGTCCAACTCAAGTCCATGAGTCCAATGCTAGGTGGGGCCCTCATCAAACTCATGTAGCTTTAGGACAATGAAACAGAAAGATGAAATGGATTGCAGGAATGTCAGAGGCCCATGAGCTTGTGGTTTATAGGCATTGCATATAAGTTTGGTGTAATGGGAAGTTTCCATTTCTCCATTATAAGAAGGCCAAATCCCTAAAGAGGCATCATCAGGTCTGTGGCCTGAATGACAGGTTGCATTCCACCCCTATAATTTCATACAAATTGAAGTTGCCATATTTTCACTCAACAACCATAGCTTACAATAGCTTAAAACCAAATAGAGGCTCCATGTTTACCAGAGAACAACTGTGTGAAGGTTTTCAATAGCAAGTTTTTCTGAAGTAGACCTTTCGCCTGTGCTTCCTTTAGATGGACTTAAACAGCCAAGTTCTCCTAGTTTTTGGTTTTACCAACCAGTGACTCTAGAAAATTCACTTCTGAGGAATCTGAGAGAAGTGCCATTTTCCAGGTGAGAAAGTAGCAGAGTGTTTATGAGGGGAGATTAGAGGTTTTTAAGAGTGGATTTGGGATATAAAGGATATCCATGATGAGCTTTTGGTGTGTTCATTATCATGGGATCTATGTGGTCACAGCTATCAAATATGACACCACATCCTCACATGATGTCTGTCCTGGAGCCCAAGCTAAGGGGAAAAGATCACTGTGCAAAATGTCTCAGTGGTCTATATGACCTATAGCCTCAGAGTAGTTGAATAACTACATAGAGGAGTCAGAGTTTAAGCCAAAGAGTCTAACTTAGTGTGCTGCCAAAGATGGTTAAAGCCGTAAGGATAAATCTCGGCTTTTATTGCTTCCTGACAACAGGAACCTGTAGAACAGGATATCTACCAGTGCCATACAAGAGATCTTATGTCAGTCGATGAAGCTTCATTCAGATTCAAATTTCCAAATGATAATAATACCAATTTCATAAGACTGTTGTGAGGATTAAAGTGGTGATTAATGTGTTAGTCTGGATATTCTAGGAAAGCAAATTAATAAACATGCCTATGTGTATAAAAAATTTTGTATATAATAGCTGTTGAATAGTAAGAAAATATCCCAGCCCAGATCAAGTCCATAAGTCCAATATTAGCCCATATATCTGAAAGCAATCTATAAAGTGCTCATCACACTCATGAAATACATGCAATGATGCCAAATATAGGAATATCACAGGACAGTGGGTTGGAAGTCTTCTGGATCCGTGGTATTGTAAGAATCTTGACGCTGACAGGGTTCTCTGGCTACAGAAGTCTGGTCGTATCAGAGTAGGCCCATGTGGATTCTCCAGTTCCCAGCATATAGTGTCATGTGTCTTGTCAGTAGAGCATCTCTCAGGAAGTGAGCAGAGAGAGAGAACATGTCTCTCAACTTCAGGGAGGAAATACAGGAGTTCCCAGAATTTGCAGGAGAAGTCCATCCCCACACAGAGACCTCATTGGCTATGAACCGATTCACAGACTAGACTCCACCCCTTCAACCTTAATCCTCTCAAGACCCAAATTGGCACCAGATTATGTTACTATCACCTGTAAGAACTAATTGTTCTTACCTTGGGGCTAGGATTTAGTGCAAGGCCCCAAACCATTCCTGATGATTTTTTGGAGGGGGGGGGGTCCCGTTAAAAACCTCCTTGTTAACTTATGGTACAGAGGATTGTCAATCATCCCCCAGGGGCACAGCAATCTTCCATTAATATTGTTTTTGAATGGCCACTGGTACCAATGTTTTAATGCCCTGTTGAGAAAGGCCAATATTAATTCCTTATTACAGGATCAGAATTATTCACTTGTATAAATCAGTCCTTTCATGACTGGATATTTACACAAACAGTGGGTGTCAATTTTCAGGGAAGTTCATAGTAATAATCACTGTGAATGTCAGTCACACGTTTGATAGAATAATACATATCTCAATACAGCATATAGAGCTTTGTTGCAGCAAGACCATGTTTGTCCACCTACCTACAGTTCAACAATCATGGGATATCTTAAGATTCCAGAGATGCCATGCATTTTACAACCTAAGTGCAAAGCTTACAGGTGTGTTTGAGGTAGAGTCCAGTTCACTCTGGATTTTTTTCATCAGATCTCACTAATGCAGCATTTGGAGCATGCCTTGCACCTTGACATTCTAGGATGCAGTGCCCCCACATTCTATAATATCTGGTCTGGTTCCTCAGGTTTCATATAGCAGCTTGATCAGATCAATGTGACTCATTCTGTACTTACCAACAAAGACACTCTCCTGCCCCTAAGGGTCATCAAGTGCATGTTCAGTCATTCAACTCCTCCTCCGCAGCTGGAATTTGATCTTCCCTCTTTTCTTACTGGCAAACCTGTGTCTCCCCCCCTCCCACCCGACTTCCTTGCTCCTTTTCCCCTCTCCTGACTTATTTTTCCCATTAGTACTATCTGGTACAGTACTATCATCCTTCTTATAGGGCTGAACATATCTGGGGTGGGGGATCTCATAATAGATTTACATGGTAGACACTCAGTAGACAATACCCCCTTCCTCTTCCTCCCTTTGCATATTTGACCCCAGCTGACTTGAGGCACTCTTCTGCAAAATAACCTTTACATAGAGTGTATGGGATGGTGTATTGGCACTGGCCAGGTATGATACCAAACCATCTGGCCACCTTGTCCAACAGACTAGATACTCTACAAGTTCTAGCTTGTACCCATCCAATTTCTTGTTCCTACAGCAATAGACTCATACAATATTCCTCCTTCTGTGATTAACTAACTTTACTCAGCATAATGTCTTCCATATTTTTCCACATTTTGAGATGTTTCATAGTTTCATTGCTGTACATATCTGGGGAAGGGGATCTCAATATTTGAGGGATGTTTAGTTTTTCAATGAGGGATGTTTGGTCTTCTATTGTATGTATATGCCAGAGATTTTTATCCAATTTTCTACTGATGGGAATTTAGGCTCTTTCCAACTACTTGCAGTTGTGAACTGTGCTTCAATGAACATGGCAGAGCAATGTATGTTCATAATCTGTTTCTTATTTCTTTGGGGTATTTGCTCAGAAATGGAATTGCTGGGTCACATGATATTTCAATTGCCAACTGCTTTAGTAGTCACCATATTACCTTCCACAGTGGCTTTGTGTTTTTACAAGTCCACCAAGAGTTGATAAGGGTTCCCATTTCACCACACCCTATCCAGCATTTGTTCTCACTTCTTTTAAAAATTTTGTTTTGCAATTGAGTTAAGGTCAAGGGTATTCAATTGCACATCTTGGTTGTTTTGACTTGCATTTTCCATGTAGCTAGTGAAGGAGAGCTTTTACTCATCTATTTACTAGCCATTCAAGGAGATCCCCCTCGCCTCTCCATTGTGAATCCTCTGTTCAGGTCCTTTGCTCAACTTCTCCTCTGGGGCTTTACTTTCTTTTCTTGCTATAGCGGTGTAATATATTATAGATTTTAATATTTAGTCCTTTGTCTGTTATATCATCATTAAATATAGTTTCCCAACCCATGGGATCTCTTTTAATGGTGCTCTTCAATGTATACAAGTGTCTTCTTTTGAATAGGTCCCACGTGCTACTCATCCTCAGGAAAAGGACAAAGAAGATATGGGTACTGTAGCAAAATGTGGCAGAGAAATTAGATGGTGATCAGCTATCAGATAAAATAGTGTCTAGGATCTTAAAGGCTGCTCTTCAAAGAAGCAGCCATAAACTAAGTCCACATCGAAGAACCATACCATTACAAGTCACTCGGGGATATTAAATTGTGATAGGTAGGTTTGTTGCACCAACATGGCCAAAGAAGATAGGTTTGTTGTAACATATGGCCAATGAACACATGTGAGATCAATTGATGGGCAAAGATATAAATGCTCGGCGAGCCTCACCTTTATCCCTTGCTCTTAGACCTTTGGATCAACTAGCTGCCTTTTTTGTCCTGTGTTTCAATCTGCAAGCTACCCTACCTGTAGAACACCTAATCCACAGACTATCTCACTGTGATTTGAGGTTCCTTCAAGCCCTGCTTCGCCACACTCCAGGAATATACATCTCTTGAGCTAGGGACTGTCGGACACCATCATCAGACTGACTCTCGGTGACCTTCCTTGCTGTTTGCTGCTTGTGGCCTTATAGCCTGAATTTCTCTGTGGAGGACTACTTGGCGTCCCTCAAGACTTGAAGGACTGCCAGTATACTAGCTGTCTCACGCAAGTGAGTTGCATCAAGCCATTTGTACTGCGTTACAGATTAGTTAACTGTTTATTTCTTGTGTTATATATCTTTCTATCTACATAATTATAGAGAGGCAATTATTAGCGTCCTGGTTTTGTTTCTCTAGGGAACCCTGTCTAACACATAGATCATATAATCTGAAGTCAAAGGAGGGGGAAAAATCAGAGCCCACATTGTGAGCATCTCATTTGACACTGAG
Organism: Nesogale talazaci; assembly: GCA_004026705.1. Classification (NCBI taxonomy): domain Eukaryota; kingdom Metazoa; phylum Chordata; class Mammalia; order Afrosoricida; family Tenrecidae; genus Nesogale; species Nesogale talazaci. The sequence goes on from PVJH01000632.1 coordinate 183,575, forward strand.
AACCTAAGATACATTTGTGGGAACTACATAGAAAATAATCCCCCTGTGATCTCTCTCTATCCATAGTTGAGGGATGGAAGAAAAGCAGTTACTAAATAGAGTGCATTGGAGAGATGAGGATAGAAGACCAAAGGGATAAACCTGACTTGAACAGTTAAAACCCTGTCAGATGATCGCTCCTCTGATGAATGCTGGGTCTGATCTGTTTTATAAAATTATCTGTATTTTGGGGTTGTTTGGGTTTCTTTGTTTTGTTTTTCATATCAGGGGTTATTTCAGAGGTGTCATGTTGTTAGAGGTCATAGTCTTGCACTTGTGTTATATATATTTTTCTGTTTTTCAGTATGTGAAATTCAAGATTGATGACTCTATAGGGACAGCAAGTATACTAAGACTATTGGGGTGTGGTGCAGTGGTGGACGGGGGTGGTCGGGAGGGTTTCCTGTAAAAGGGAGATGATGTCAAGGAGTACAGGAAGGTAAAGAAGGCTTGGAAACTGATTGTGCTAACAATTGTACAATAGAGCTTGATATGATTGAACTATGAAATGATATATGTATTAATTTCCAATTAATAATATATGTTTTTAAAAAGACCAACCTGGGACCTTGAAAGAAAGACTATCAAATTTTGCCCCCAACGATATTTGTCTATGATAATTTCTGTTTCCATATAAGATAATAAAAATATCAGTATGTTTAAAACAAAGCAAAAAAAAAAGATTCTTGTGAGGATTCCATGCGATGGTATGATGGAGTTGTTAGCTTAGTGTCTGTGCATAAAATAAAGCGAAGTCTTCACAAAATTCATGGAAAAATTCCAATATCTTTTTTTCATATTTTCCTATGAAAAATGTTGTCTTTCACAGAGTCCTGATCAATAGTGGCTGTTTATAATTACTGCTTGAAGTTCTGATGAAGCGAGATCCACAGAAGCCTTTCAGATTGCTGAGTCTTTTGTCCCTACTGTAAATGGCTCTAGGCCATGTGCAGATGTAGGGTGGCGGTCGACTGTTTCTCCTTTCTCCAGTTTTGCTGTCAACCTTTCCTTTCAGACCATCCGTCTCCAACAGATTTCTCAATCGGCCTCTTCTTTTTATTTTTTTCTTTAGATGCTGTTATGATATAGTAAACCAATATTTGGATCTTTAAACCAACTCCTTCAGGAAAAACTTTTGCTCAACTATTCTGGATGGCACAGAAAGGAGCTCCAGATGAATGAAATACCTTATTTTCTTATCATTAGAAAATGATTGCTAAAGTTATAGCAAGATTTGTAGTTTGTGACACTTCCTCACTCCTTTTGCTATCTTTTGAATAATGTATTGGGTAAACTAGGGAAACAAATCCACAGAAACTCATATGTAGAAGAGAGAGTTTTATATAAAGAATAAGTATACATTAAGAAAGCACCCTGATCCAGTGCTGTCCAAGCTCATAAGTCCAACATTAGCCCATATGTCCAATGCAAATCTACAAAGTCCTCTTCAATCTCATAAAATGTATGCCATGGTACTGACTGCAGGATGAAAGCCAAATCAGTGAGCTTATCAGCATCTCCATGCTGGCAGAGTTCTCCACCCTGCTGCTCCAACACCCAGGGCTGCATCAGGGTAAGTCCATGTGGCTTCTCAGGGAGGTCTTGCAGGAAAATGTGCCTTGTCAGCTGAGGCAGGAAATGGCTAAGGGAGTATCACCCTGGTCTGAACCATCAGAAAGCAAGAGCCTCGAGAACTAGAAAGGAGAGACTCACTGAGCCATTTATCTCTCCACCCTTCTCTTAATCCCACATGTGTTTAATGGCCAGGTTGGCACAATAAACATTAACTATCTCAGTTATCTTTCTTCAGATGATAGAACAACATTTGTGAGTTTGGTTTACTCCTGTGAGAGTGATTCTTCACATCAGAGTATTATTGTTATATTTTTGCTTTTAAAAATGATTTGAAGGGTCAGTACAATTTGAAAACTTTTCTGAGAAACTGTCTCTGAGAAAGAAGAGTAATTGAAATGTGTTTTCTGTAACTGTAAGTGACAAAATATGTAGCAAATTTAATATGCTAAGCAATGCAGAAATATTTACATTATATAAAGATGAGTCATTGTTCTAAAGCAAGTAGAAAAATATTTCTTTACAAAATGCTGATGAATGACATGTCCTTTACATTTGTTGATATTAAATTGTGACCCAATATTTATACCAATAATTCAAATGGGAACTGAATAGATCTTACTTTTCCTTGGTTCAATAAAGAGAAGCATGTTTTCATTAAGGAGGCAGTTACCGTTCAATAACTGTATTTCATTGATATCTGAGAGGATAATTTATGACCAATTGTTCACACAAAATAATGAACAGTGAAGACAAGTGATTCTATTTGCTTATTTTGCAGACTATAAAACTGAGACTAAATAAACTGGCTATTTTAGTTGAATTTGTGTGTATATATATGATGTGTGTATATACATGATTTTAATTTTCCTTTTGGTGACTTGTTTTATTGAGCTAGGCCTTTTTCTGTTGGGGTATTGAAATTTAAACTTATAGAAATATTTTTGTTTATTTTCTTCCTATTTTTACTATAGATTCATAATTTAGTATTTTATTTTTTTAATCAAGCTATTATGTATTTTATTGTTTGTACATTTTAAAATAATCATATATATTGGGGGAATTTCTTGAATAATCTATAATTTTACTCTTACTCAAAACACACTATTTAGAACTTCTGAGGCAAGTTGACTGCCTACTAACAAGCGCAGCATCTCCTCAACAATAAAAAATGAAAAGAGCAGTGGGAGGAAATAGCTAGCCTCCTTGAGAACCTGGAGACCAACTTTAATATTAACTGGACCAACGTCTCTGTACTTCAGAGACATAGGGGACTTCCAGTACATGGGGACAAGGTGCACAGCTGTGTATGTGGAGCTTGGCTTCCTATACGATCTGTGCTGGGCAGCCTTTGTGTGCTTCCTTCAAGAAGCAGCCACCACTGCAACTGTGTCTCTCCTTCACCACTGACCACCAGTTAAAGCCACCACTGGGTTCTACTACCAATCATGACAGAGCAACTCCTTTGCTTCTCCCTTCCCCAAGGCAAGCACCACTGCTACCAATAATGACTCAGCACAGAGAACCTACATCTCCTACTCAGAGTAGCTTCTGCTGCCATTTTAGTCACATCCCTCTGCTGCCCACCCCATCGACCTTTGTAGCTTCCAGAACACAGCACAACGTGCTATGCATTGTAGCACCCAACATGACAGTCCACATTTGAATATGCTTTCACATGTGGACCAATAAAAAAATGCATCTAAAGAACAGCAGCATACACATCAGTGATGGTTGGCAAAGAATGTTAAACTGCCTGAATGCACTAGTCAAGAGTTGCAGACTGAGTAGGAAAATAAGACAGAAATATGCTGTGTAAAAAATTAAAGCACACCTTATACACAAAGATTAATACCAAGGTTAATCTACAATTGGAAAAAATGTATATCAAGTTAATGGCAACTGAAAAAGCAGTAGTGGCAATATTAATTTCTGATACAATAGAATTTGAGGCAAAATCTATCAGACATAATGAAAACACTGACAATATAGACGCTATAAAAAAAGTGTGGTGAAGAAATCTGATAATGCCCAACTATCAGAAAGATAAGTGTCCAAGGTCTTAAAGGCTTGTCTTAAAGCAAGTAGCCACTTAAGTGAGGTGGCAGTTAAATCTGCAGAGAGAAGCACACTGATCCTCATGATCCAAAGATTGTAAATAAAATCTAGGACCAAAGGAGGGGATTGTGTTAGCACTGAAAATCTGAGCACCTATTTGCAGAAGACAATGGATGACAGTGAAATCCCAAAATCCATTTGCAGGGACCCCACTTAGAATAAGGCTCCAGCTAATTCTCCTTGAACATTGACCAGAGTTGTGAATAGCTTTGCTATCAGAGAGACTGCATTGGAAAGTTGAGCAATGAAGAAGCATGCAGGTACAACTTATCATTTATGCTCCACTTTGACTCATTTAATTTTTTATACTTTTTAATATTTCTGTTACCTTTTTGATTGAAGATTTTTTGTTTTAGTTTGTTATCATTCATCCATGTTTTCCTTTTTATGTTTTTCTTCATATGAAATTCAGAATAGGTACATGTATTTAGACACTAACTTGATTAATGTTTTCTTGAGGATTTTTGAAGGAAATGTGGAGCCAATGGACAAGAAAGAAGAATATATTATAAATTTGATTGCAATGATGACTATGCTGCTCTTTTAGTGTATATAAACTATCAAACTGTATGATATGCAAATTATATGTCACTAACAGTGCTAACATTTTTAACATCAATGATGAGAGACAAAGAATGGCATTGCATAATGATTTAAAAAGACAATAGAGTAAGATGTAACCAAAATAAATGTCTAGTTATTGAATGAAAAACTCTTGAAATAAGTATATCAAAATTTTCCAGAGTTAAAGAGAAAAAAAGACAATGCCACAATCCTTTGAAAGGATATTTGTAGGATATGTTAATACACAGTGCATATGGATAAACTGTTCATCAGAAAATAAACTCAATAAATATACATGAGAACTAAACAGCACAATAAAGGAAACATTTACTTCCTTGATATTCACAAAGTACTCTACCAAATGACACAATATATATATTTTTCCAGTATACTTTAACATTCTATATGTTAGGACATTAAGCAAGCTTTAACCTACTGGGTATTTAATGATATAAGGAATATACTAAAACTTTCCTTGAAACAAATGACAATGGGAGTGCAGGATGGAAAATCCTCTGGGACACAACAAAAGCATTGTTCAATGCTACTTTAAACACACATCGAAAGAGAATAATAAATAAGATCCATATCCTGACATCAGATCTTTAACATCTAGAACAGGAGCAGAAAGTTAAACTTTCAACTGCCAATAGCAAATGTAAAATAACAATGAGAGCAGCTATAAATGAATGACAATAGACAAAGAGAGAAAAACAATAGACAAAGGAATAGGATGCAAGTTGGATATTTGAAAGGATTCTAAAAATTGACAAACCACTTGAAAACATAACAACAGAATATAAAGAGTGGATACAAATATCAAGATTAGCACAAAAGGGTGATATCACAATGGAACTAAAAGAAAATTTTAATAGAAGAGCAAATTATGACAAAAGTCTACATTCCAAAAAGTTGGAAAGCCTCAATTAAATGGACAGATTTCTAGAAAAGAGCTATCTACTCAAACTAATACTGATTGATGTAGAACATCTCTACGGAGCCATAAAAAGAAGACATAGATCAGGTCTAGAGACGCCAATTCCACAACAACTATTCTAGAACCAAAAAAGGAACGCAAATGCATGAAGTCATTTTATGAAGTTAGCAAAGGAATGATATGAAAACCAGACATGAACAAAATGCAAAAACCCCCAAAAGTTTCTAGCCAATATTCCTACAGTATTTTAAAGTGATATTCACACATTGTATCCAAGGATTAAACAAAGCAGAAGATCACATAATCATAGCAATTTGAACAAAAAAATTTACAGGACAATATCCACCACCCATTCCCGATCAAAATAATTCAAGAAAATAGTAATAGAAAGGAAATCTCTAGACCATTATCATGATATATTAAAAACCAACGACCAACATCTCACTCAAATGGGAAAAACTTGAAAGCATGTCCCCTTTGAAATGGAAACAGACAAGAATGCCCCATATGTCCACTTTATTTTTTCAAAATTGTGTTGGATTATCTAGCCAGAACTATTACACACCAAAACGAAATCAAAGGAATCCTAATGTACAAAGAAGTGAAACTTTCACTGTTTTCAGATGATATGATTTTATACAAAATTCTATAAAATGTTGGACACAATCTAAGGATTCAGCACTGTGACAGGATGTCTGATTAATCCAGAAAGCATCAATAGGATTCCTGTTTACTAACAAAGACAGTTCTTAAAAAAATCTCTCTTTTGATAGATAGATAATTTATAAGATGAAATTATTAGTAATAAACCTAACCAAAGGAACAAAAGACTTGTTCAGTGAAAACTACATGGCACCACTACACGAAACCAAAAAAGACCTACATAAATGGAAGACTAATCCAGGGTCATGGTTCAGAAAACTTCACATTGTGAAAATGCCAATACTATCCATCTCAAACTCAAAACTCACTGCCATAATTTGATTCAATTCTGACTTATAGTTACCCTATAGGACAGAGTAACCCTGCTCTTGTTGGTTTCTGAGATTGTAAATGTTTACAGGAATAAATCCCTGTCACTTTCCAATGAAACAATTGATGGTTTCGTCCTGCTGACCATGTGACTTGTGTAAAAACAAAGCCAAATGAATCTATCTGATCTGATTCAGATACCATCTTCATTTTTTTTTAAAAATGGGGAAAACCTAGTTGCTAGCTATAAAGAGATGAAAGAAATACAGAACTAACAAGGAACTTCAAAAAATAAAATAGATCTCTTTGTTTCCAGCCTAAAAACTTTTTGCATAGCTACCATAATCCAAACAGCCTGGTACTGCTACCATTACAGCTTCATAGACCAATGGAAAAGAACAGAGAACCCCGAAATAAATCCATCCACGTGCACGCAGCTGATCTTGACAGAGGGCCAATAATATTACATGGGAATATTATGGTCTTTTTCAAAAGGTATGCTGACAAAAGTGAGTCTCCATGCACATGGATAACAGATGATACAAATTTCACCCCATTTATAGAAACCAACTCAAGGTGGCTGAGACACCAGGATGAACATCTCAGAGCTATAAAAATCATAATGAAAATTAAGGAAAAACTTCAGGGCTCTACTACAAGACTTAGATATACTTTTAGTTATAATAGAAGAAAGAGGCAATAGAAGTCTGTGTGCATCAAAAAACTTCATCAAACCTATTGACTCAGAATATTTTTGTCAATGAGACAGTAAAGTTTTAATTGCTAAAAATCTATAGAAAATGAAAACGCCTCCATAAGAAAAAAGATTAGATAGGACATGAGCAGACAGTTCATAAAATATGATATTGAAATAGCCTACAAATGTATGTAAAATGATCATTAGCCATTTGTGAGATGCAAATGAAGCAATGCTGAAAAACCACCTAACAATGCCTGCTAAATTAAACTAACACCCCACTCCCTCAAAACAAAAAATGCTGGAGAGGGTGCAGAAGGAGGATTAAAATCATCTTAAACTTCTGATGGAACTGTACACATGGACAGCCATTATGGAAAATTATATGGTGCTACATCAACCACTGGGGATAGATATACCCTCTCTGGGGTATACCTAAAAGTAGCAAAGGTCACTGACATACACCCAACATGCACATTGCAACACTGTTCATTGTCGCAAGTAGTTTGGACTGACCCAAAATGTCCATATTATAAGAATGGAAAAAGAACCTTTGGTACATAAACATAATATTGCTTGCTAAAAAGAGAAAACAATGATGAAAACAGAAGCACCTTATATGTCTAGAAATGGAGCACATTGTGCTGAATGAAAACTAGTCAGTAACAAAAGAAGGAATATTGTAAGAGGCCATTACTGTAAAGCTAAAAATAGAGACAAAACATTGGACACCAAAGAGAATAGACTATGAAGGTGGGGTAGGTAAAGGAAGAAAAAGCAATGGATGAGAGAGGTGACAGGTGTTCCCATGGGCAAAAAGGGTCATAGAAGTCCACCAGAGGGAGAAGAACGATAAGGGAGGGTGAGGTAGACCACTGTTTAGGTGGATGAGTGGTTTGAACTGTTGAATGTCAAGGTAATAATCTGAATTGGCAACCCTTCATTTCAGAGCCAACTCATAAATTAAAACAACTTACCTTAGTTCACATTAGTTTTCTATTAAAATATGCTTCCACCAAGGCTTTCAATTTTGTTCTATTGATCTGAAACTCTACACGTAAAGCAGTGATATCATTTTATTTATTAGATTTATATTTATGATCTATTTACATTTTTAAAGTCAAATACATTTTTCTATTATTTATCAATTTATATATATATTATTTTTGCCAATTATTATCATAGATATTGATATCTATCAAACCAAAGCAATGTAATTTAGAACTCAGAATAGCTGAATATATACATTTACTTGAGGAGAATGAACAAATTCAAAATATTTCGTAGTGCCTTCTATAGCCAATATGTCATAACTGTATGTCTGTTGCTTTATCCTACTAAGTATAGAGTTTCTATCTTGACTTTTTAGTTATTTCAATGTCTTTCCATGTATGTTACTTTTCCATAAACAGTGATAATTGTGCATACTTTTTCTATATAGCATTTCTTTTTATGATCTCAATTTCTTCATCTGTACAATGACTACAAATATAATACTTTTGGCTAATGTCATTGTAAAAGTTGAAGGGGATGTGTATACATATATGTGTCAAATAAAACAAATTCGTCACTGTGCAAATGAAAAATCCTCTATAATTATTGTTGTTAGTGTTTTTTTCTTTTCCTTTTTTTTTTCTTTGTTGATGCTGCTGCATTTGAGGAACCGAAAAGTAGTAAATAAAAATTGCAATGATAACTTTGTGTAAGTATTTATACTAGATGAATTGTATTATTTATAATATATTCTTCCATGTTAGATTTATTTAGAAATGAAAGCTCCTTGAATTACAAAAAGCTGTTTTCTATCTTGAAATATATATATATATTATATATATATATAGTTTTCCCAATTGCCTCTTTAATTTAATACACTATATTAATAGATTTCCTAATGTTGGAACATACTTGTTATCTAAGCTTCCCTGGGTATTTCATGGTCTGTTTTGTTGTTAATATACCAATAAATTTGTTTTATCATTATTTTAATTGGGAATTATATCTATATAATCTGTCAGATTTATCTCTAGCTCTCTTTCTTTGAACTGTCTTTGCCAAATTTTATTATTGGGGTTATCTTCTCTTCAGAAAATTATATAGCAAGTGGTTCATAATTTTCTGTGATTTGAAGCAATTATTATAAATGCAAACAATTTGTCTCTTTACATTTAAAACAATTGTACTTTACCTTAAAAAGTAAATCAGATTATATCTCTGCTCTGCTTAACACTTTTCAACAGATTCTCTTTACTCTTGGAACAAACCTGCAAACTCTCAATAAAGGGCCTATGTGATGTGTCTTTCTGCATTTCCCTTAGAGTGACTCTGAAAGAAGGCAGTGAGGCAATCTCTCTGTTCCTTAAATATGTCTTGTTCCTTTGCAGCATGGTGCTTCTGGGCTGCTTGTGACTTTCCTCATAATGCACTCTTCACCCTCCTATCACATTCTTCACATCCTCATCTTTCAGGTCTCAACTTACATGTTCTTAAGAAAATTATTTCCTAAACACTCTAAAGTAAACCATCCCTGTCATCCTCTATCATACTAGCCTATTTATTTTCTTCATAATATTAATAGAATACCCAATGATTTTTTTCTATTATTTTACTCAAAAAGATGCTTCTTAAGAGTCCATCTTCCTCATCAGAGTTTTAGACCCATAGTTTTGGTATAAAATTATCGTTCTATCATCACAGACATCTTACAATAGCACCTGTCTTTCAGTTTTTCCATCATGTTTATAGCATTTGGGGGGGTCCTATTTAAGAACTCTGAGTCAAAATTAATTCAAGGACAATTTGTATGTGCATTTTAATCAATTCAATGAGGAATGTGAGTCTTCTTATGGTAAACATTTAATTGTCTCTGCTTGGTTTATTCACTTAGATTCATCTCTAGGTGGGTTGGAATATATAGTCAAGTAATTTTCATAGCATAAAAGGGATTTGGGGTGTTGCATTTCTGAGGCACTTGCATATCTGAAATAAGAAAAATGAACTAGTTTGCATAAACAATCCTTTCTTCTTCAAAATTCTATATAGTGTGTGCTTATCAACATGTTTGAATATAAAAGGGAATTCCAAAAAATCATGGAAACAAAAAAATTATATACATACTGAATTTCTTAACCTTAGCTCTGTTAATTTCAAGACATTTTATAAGAGGTGATACCAGCATTTTAGTCCATCTTTAGAGACCTGAAGGTCACGGACATATAACTGTGTCAATACATTGTTTTTGGTTGTTTGTTTTTACATTATTACTGAAGAAAACAGTGCAACTTAAAGACATTCATAAATAAAATAAATAAAAAGAGGTCAAAAGGCCAAACCCAAATGACAAAGGTGAATATATAATGACTATTCATTGAAATTCTCATAAACTTTTTCTGATTCTATTAGAGGACAAAGCAGGAGCATTATCATGGTGGTGAATGAAACTGATGAAGTTTAACTGGAATTTTTCTGGTAACACTTTGCTTAAATTACTCAGAACTTTTTCATAATAAGCAAATGCTATCATTATTTCGACCTCCAGAAGGTCAACAAGAAAAGTGGCTTGAACATCATGAAAATCCTTGCCATGACATTTACTCTTGACCGCTCCACTATTGCTTTTACTGGTTCACTTCCACATCTTGATAGCCATTGCTTTGATTATGCATTGTCTTCAGAATCATACTGGTAAAGTCATTTATTCAAATAACCATAACATGAGATTTGGGTACAGAATTATGTTTTTTGTCATCATAGCCATCTGACAAAAACACTTGTCTTTCAGTTATACAATCATGTGTATAGCATTATAAATCTTCGGTCTACTATCCTGCTATAGATATTTGAATAAGTACTACAAGATCTTGATCCCACTTATTTAAAATTTCTGTTCAAACATAGGCTTAGGCTGCATTGTCTAAAGCAAAACCAGTGACACCTACATACTTATTTATCTACATATGTGTGTATATCCTTGACATATGTCAAGAATGTGGTCAGGCAGAAATAAAACCTGGAGGCTAGATATTAAGTTGGAGACTTCTCATAACTTCATAGCTTTGTAGATAAAACCAAGATCAATAGAAACACTACAGGTTGCTGGTTGCTAAAGGAGCTGGATCCAAGTTCAGCAAGTCAAATGGCAGTATGTTGATGGCCCCCAGAATTTTAGACTGTATGACACGCTGTTGACTCATGTCCAAATAACTGGAGATTGATGAAGCAAGGGCAGGGTCAAGACAACACAAAACAAACTTTCCCACCATGTGCAATAATATAGGAAGTAGCGCACACCTCTGAAGAAATGTACTTTAAATTATATCAGGGTTGGGAACTAGGTAAAGGGGTTACATTACACCCTAATCTTAAAACTGATTGACTGCTTAGAACAGGTCTTATTAAGTTGATTACATTGCATTAGTTAACACCATCGGGGGATTTGTTGATCTTTATTACCAAACAACTGAGAATGTTGGTTCAGTCAAGTTAACACAAAACCGATCACACACCAAAAATGCAGCTTTTGTGTGAAACTGAACACATTTTTATTTCATCTCCTGGGCCTAACGTTTGCTCAGCCTATTCGGTGAGAATTGTGTAAGCTGAACCAATGGAGATGTCTATTGTGTTGGATTTTGTTTCTGCTGTTACTCATTGGTCCTCCTACTGACAATATGAAGAAAACTGTTTCCTTGAAAACTGACGTGGATAGTCTGTCCCTCCTGGCTTCATCTTCAACATTGTACTCTCTCTTCTTAAAATGAGCTATAGATTTATAAATTGCTCATTTTGTGGAGCATTATCCCCATAAACCATTATCTCCATAAACCATTTTATTGGGAGTTCATACAGATGTCATATGTCATAAGTCAATCACACCAAGTAGTACTGTACAATTGTTATCACAACTAGTTTCCAAACATTATTTTCCTTCCTGAACTCCTCCACACCAGCTCCCGACAGCAGTGGACACATACAGTATTTATTGTTTTGTGATTGATTAATTTCACTCCAAATGATGTCTTTCAGAACCATGAGGTGCTTCCTAGTTTCATCACTGTTTCAGGGTGTCTAATATTCTATTTTGTATAGATACTAGAGTCCTTTAATTCCATCATCAACTGATGGGAATTTAGGCTGCTTTTCTTTTTTTGCTATTGGGAACTGTGCTGTGATAGACATGGAGAGCATAGATCTGTCTATAATCTGTTTCTTATTGCTTGTGGTTTGTGTCCAGTAATGATAGTGCTGAGTCATATGATATTTCAATTTTATCTGTTTTGGGAATCAACTTATTGCTTTGCATGGTGGCTATACATATGTACATATCCACCAACAGTACATAAGAGTTCCAGTCTTACCACACCCTCCCCAGCACTTGTGGTACTCTTTTAATTTTTTAAATTGGACTACAGTTATGGGTGCTACATGATTGTTTCTACTTGCATTTCCTGAATGACTAGTGAAGGAGAAATTTTCCTCATGTGTTTATTAGCCATTCAGAACTTATCCTTTACGATGCATCTCTGTAGGTCCTTTGTCCACCTTCTCAGAGGGTTGTTATTTTTTCTTTCTCATTGTAGGCTCCCCATAAATTCTTTGTAAAGCATCAAAGACTTCATAATTTTCCACCCAAACTTTAGCATAAATTTGATTTTTTTCTTGTTTCAATTTTAACACAGTGAATATTGTTGTCATAAGCATTCTTTTTCAAATGGCTTTTATGCATCAGCATGTCTTATGATTGATCATGATCAGACATATTATAGTAAGTTCATGTGAGTTTATTTTGGAGCAATTAAAAAACTATACATATGTTTTTCATAATACACCTTTCCCATGCACTTTAAAACATCATCTTGAATCAAGAATATGTGTGAAATCTGAAGTGAGTCTGATTTTATTCCTTTATCCTTTATTCCTTTCTTTTATATTTCTTCAAGGGTTGCAAGATTTTAAAAAAATCATATCAATAAATTAAACAAAAATATTTCCAGAATGTATGTAGAATTGTTTTAATAGAAGCAAACAAAATATACTTGTTGTTATTTAGTGAACCTCATGAATTTATTTTTATCAAAAAGTATCCAATTAATAGAGCTTTTTAAAATTGTGAATTAGATGATTGTTTGTATTTCAGATAATCCTTTTTATATTCAGTACTTTAAGAATCTATCAAACATTTCAATAGCTTGCTCCTACCCCCACTTTTCTCTTCTGGTAGAATTTTGTCTTACTCTCAAGTCTAGTTAACATCTGTCTGTCCTTCATTTTCCTCCTATCCATGGTAGCCATAAATGTCTATTTTTTAATGAAAAACATTTAATTGGATATTTTTGTATTCTAACAATGGTCTCATACAATAGTTTTTACTGTTGTTATTGATAAACTTCAATCAGAATAATGTCCTCCCAATCCATCCATCCCATGAGGTATTTCACAGGGTTTTAAATTTTGTTTTATTGGGCTTAACTTTATATATCATACAATTAAATTATCCCCTCATAGTAAGAAGATGTATGCGATCATACTGCAATCAATATAAGAACATTTTCTTCTTGTACTTCTTGCTGTTAGCTCCCCATTTGCTCCAACTTTTTCCTGTCTTGTCCTTAAGCAATTATTTATCCAGTTGCTCTCTATATAGGTTTAATGTCCTGGATTTTCTACACAGAACACCTTACAAAACACGAACAAGAAACAAGCAATATCCAACAGCAATGACTACACAACATAGAAAAGTCTCAATGAAAAAGAAAGCAAAATATTAAAAATATATATGGGTCAAAAGGGTGATAAAGTGAAAGCCAACTGTGCTGGCCATAATAAACTTTGCAGTGCTCTGTGACAGAAAATGTATTATAATTTCTGGGTTATAGTCAGATTTCACTGGAGGTTTAATCTATGAGGGAACCCTACAAATAGATTTTGGGCTTCCACTGTTATACATAGGCTTCTGCAAACCAGATGTTCATGATAGCATTCTCTCCTTTTGGTTTGGATTTTATTATTTATAATCCGTGCATAACAAAGGCTGGCATACTTCTTCTATGATGATTTAGTTGAACGTGCTTCATAGTTTTATTGTTATTCATTATCAATACATAATATTCCATTGTGTGTATATGAAAGTTTACTTATCCATTCCTCCTTTGGTGGGCATATGGTTGTTTACATCTTCTTGCTATTGTGAATAGAGATATGATGAACATAAGTGTTCACAGATCTGTTCATGCTCAGCTCTTATTTCTTTATAGTATATACAAGGTAAAAATATTACTGGATTATATTGTATTTCTACTCCAATGTTTTTAGAAAATGCCATAATTTTTCCATAGTGCTTGTACAGTTTAAAAGTCCCATCAGCAATATAAGATATTCCAAATTTCTCCTCTCTTGCTTCTGTATTTGTTATTTTCTGTTACTTTATGTTTTTTTTAAATTTGATATCCACATTGGGATTAGGTGGTATCTCATTGTTGTAACAATTCCCATTTTATTAAACTCTGGAAGTTGAAATGACCCATCTAATGTCAAGTCAATTATAATGAGTGTCAAAACTTCAATTAGAATTCCAGTTTTGAGACTATAGAACCTATACATTTTGCTGCACTCTGACACTCATTCAATTCATATTAATTTATATGTATGAATTGAATGAATAAATGTGTTGCATGCCTGATTAAGAAACCAAACTCATAATCTCAGCATTTATTCATAAGTTTCATTGGCATAAATTCACATATCATATAATTCAGAGGTTTAAATATTTTAAAGAGAGTGTGGAATCATTTATAGAAAATTGTCTTCATTATTCTGTCCATTATTGTTAGCTCCCCATTACCCACCAGTAGCCTTGTTACAACCCTAAGGATTTTTTGATTACTGTCTCTGCTACATTTTTTACACGGAAAATCATACCAAATATCCCAATAAGTACAATAAAATAAAACAGAAATTTTGCTAATGCAAAAATAAAGTAGGAGATAATAGAAATAAGAAAAATTAAAATGGGTCAAAAGGAAAGTAAAAATTAATATGTTAAAACTGCAGTAATCCACTTTGCAATGCAGTCTGTCTGAAGGCAAGATATCTGTCGTCTCTGCAAATGAATTCTGGGCATTCATTGTCATCCATAGTTTACTGCAAAGTAGGTGCTCAGACTGATATTTAAAAATTTCTTACCTGCGGTTAACAAACCAACGTATAACCAAGTTTCTGAAGAGTTATTTTCCCTAATTCCTTTTCTGATAGTCCCATTGACTTTTCTTCATTAAAAACAAAGCAAAATATTTTATAGGGATATAATTCATGTACCGTGTAATTCTATGATATATATATACACATGTATATCACCACAATCAATTTTATAGTATTTTCTTCATTATTGCACCCACTATTTATTATCAGTTACCCAATAGTTCATAAACTTCCCTTCCATAACCGTAAGGAAAAATTAATCTGGTAACTGCCTCCATGAATTTACATATCCTTGATTTTATATATAAAAATCATGTAAAAAAACAACCACCACCACAAATAAAAGAAGATAATCTTCAATCTAAAAGAAAGTAGAATGTGGGAACAGATCTGGCACTCAGGAAAGTGAGGGAGATGGAGTTATCCATATGCACACAGATTCCAGAGACTACACTCTGATGGCACAGATCTAATTTTATTACAACTTTTTCAAGGCTTATAAATAACTTCCTTCACCTCCTTCCTTGACATCCTTATAAGATTGGAGGTTTGCAACATGAAAAATAGTAGTTCCACACTGTGGGCTATGTAAATGAGGTATTGCTAACTGAGTTATGTAAATGAGCAGTGGCTTATAGGACTAATTTGTCCAATCACATTACAGGACCAAGCATCCAATTGAATTTCAGGGTCTTAGCCTCACTATAGTGAAGCTAGATGCATTCTGATAGACTGCTTCAGAGATCAAAGCGGAAGCTTATCTGGTGAATTGACCTCTTATTTGCCTCGAGACTGAAGTTTTTTCCAGGAGTCATGGAGACATGGGATGCTCAGCAGCTTTCACCTGACTCAAGATCAGAATATTCCAGGAGACTTGGAAGCAGAGTTCCAGCTACCTAAGGGTGTGGATACCAAACGGCTCCAAGTGCGTTCCAGGAGACGCAGCAGCATCCTGCGCTTTCTATGCGTTTCCCAGGTGTGCAGGTCCTGCCATGAACACCCGCACAGTCGAATATAATAGAAATTAGAACAATTTTTTTGGGGGGGCCATCACTGCTCTATGGTGGTGGGAGTAGGAGACCCAGCCCCATTGCTGGAATTGAACCTCCATCCCAGTGGGCCGCAGTCCCGCGCACAACCACTGCGCCACCGGGGAAAAACAAAGCAAACCAAAAAAAAAGCAAAAAAAATTAGAACAAATTAAAAATGGGCCAAAAGAATTCAAATGATAATATGATAAATTTTAACTATAATCCACTTGCCAATGCATTCTGAGAGCAAAACTTTTCACACCCTTAGTCAATGGTTGGGTGGATTTTGATAGAAGCTTAATACACATAGGAATTCTGTAAATGCATTTTGGCCTTTTATTGTCATTGATAGCCTCCTGCAACCTGAATGCTCACAATCTAATCTCTAATATACATGTTTTATGAGCACATATTTTATTATTTGCAATCTTTGGATCACAAAGACTTGTATGCTCCTTTTTGTGAGCTTAAATAACACCTTATTTAGATGGCTGATTGATTTAAGACAAATCTTTAATACCCTAGATGCAAATCTTTCTGACAGTTAGACACCACTTGAATTCTTCTCTACTCTTTGCTATAGCACCCATTTGTTCAGTGAACGTTTCATGGGGAAGAGTTCCAATGACTTTTCTTTCTCAAGTAATTCTTGGGCTGTTTGCATTGTACAATAACTTGTGATAATCTGTCTTGCTTCTTCATATGAGCAGAAAAGGGCTGTTTTTTTCTCAGACATTGTGTTGTCTATTGTTTTTATATTTCTCTTTTGACCAGGTGACAATGGGGTGAGTAGTAGTTGTTGCTCAATTTTTGTAACTGGAAAAAATGCAGGAGTGAGCTGTTAATATGGAGATGGAAAGAAATAATAACAAACACATTCAAAAAAAGCACAAAGACACATACTAATATCAATACCAAAATAATAATCATAAAACGCACATATGCACATATTCAAGCTGGATTCAGCAATTGCTCTCTTTCTTAGTTATCAGTGTGTACTTGTCAAGGGGTTGGTCTAGGTACTTACTGTAGGACTACAACCTGAGATGCACCAGGGTGAGCAGTAGAGATAATTCCACTCATATGATCCTATGGCTTCATGTTTGCAGCTTATCCAAACAACTAAAGGGTATGGGGGTGAGGGAAATCAAACCGATACCAGAATCCCAAGCCATTGATAGCTGCTGCCTTTGTTCAAGGCCACCTCTTGAGGCAGGTATTTGTGATTACCAGGGCTCGTAGGTACCACAGATGGGGCGACCCTTCTAGGTTGGTATTATCAAGTCTAAAGCCAGAAGATGGAAATAGTGGAAAAAGAAAAACTGAAAGATATAGGAGATAAACAAGAAGAGATAGGGGAAAGGCTGCCCTCCATTTAAGGAGCTGTGCTAGACCCAGGATCAAGTTATGAATGAGAACCTTACTAGAATTGTGGGGGAGGTGGCACTACATGACAGATTTCTGCCTCTGCCTTTGCATGTAGCAGTACCATGGAAACATGGTATCCCTTAAATTTGCACCTCTGGTGCAAAAAAAAAATTACCTATGGCACTATGCTGTGGTGGCATCAAGTTCACACCTCCACACAACTTTCAGAGAGCACATGTTGCCCCTTAGGGGTAGAAGGAGGGGTAAATCCATTCTCCTGGTGGACTATGTTACATGATTGGTATCCCTCAGATCACCCACCAAGTGTCGGGAGAAAGGAATTGGCCCACCTCCCTCAAGTTTGGGTGATGCAGAAATTGTTCTTTGATGCTGTTGGAGAGTCGACTGGGCTCACGGTTGGTCAGCTGCTGTGTGTCTTGAATTCTTTGTATGAGTTACATCTTCATATTTTCTGTGTCATTTTCCACCTCACTTATTGTTTATTCCCCAGAGATACATCCCACTAGGTTTTTCCTTTGCATCTATTTTCTTTAAATTTTTGTTAAAGGACAATGTATTGCTTCTATCTGTAGTGCCATCTTTTACCAGAAGTCTCTCTTTTTTACTTTCTAAGTTGCTTTCCGCTTAGAGTGCATTATTATTTTATAATGTTTTGCATTATTATTTTATATAGATCTCCTTTTAGTTAATGCAAATCCCTTTGCATAATATCCTCATATTTTAATTAGTATTTTCTGTTCTTATTTCATAGAAATCATTCCTGACATAATCCTGTTTAGAACGTTAAGAAGCTTAATTTTCTCCTTCTGTTTCTTAGAGTAAATTTTCAGAATTGAATTCCATTTCTCTGTCTTCAATAATATCCCATTTCCTTGGTGCTGTCGTACTTTCTCATTTATAAATAGTTTCTAATAATTTATTACCATTCTCATGAATCAGAGGAGCTCTATTTTTTTCAGTGTTGTCAAATGCGTGGCACCCCCCTTTTTCCCTTTTTTTCTCTGAACTTTTCCAGCTCTTATATAAAAACAATCTCATTCTTGAATTTGATTGATATCCCTATTTTCTATCCCAAATTACAATGGTACTAGGTATCCTTTTAAGTCAGCATTCCCGACTGTAGCACTGTTGACATTTGGAGAAAGAAATCTCCCTGTTGTAAGATATTAATGACAGCGTTATCCTCTACCCAATGTGTGTGAGGCACTCGCCTCCCAGGTGAGACCACCAAAAAATGCCTCCAGACACGGTCAAATGTCCTCTGGGAGTCTACATCACTCCTGGTTCCCACTTGAAAACCTCTGATCTCGTCATCTTTCATCCGATTGGTCTAGATCTCTTTTCAAGTTTATATTGCTCTGTATGTTCATTTCTCTGACACCAAGTTACAGAAGAAAGTGACAAAGTCTACACTCCAGTAATTTGCTATTGCAAATCCCTCCAACTCTACTGTTCTACTTTCTTGAATCCTTCAGAGCTGCCCTACATGTTCATGAAGGTTAAGAAAATTATGCAATCTAGCATATGTGAAACATCATGTTCACTGAAAGTTTGCATAATTTATAATTCAAATGTAACTAATGGCCTTGGATCTGTTATTTTCAGAATATAGTGTATCACAACTAGGTCCTATCTCTCATCACACTTTTTGTCGCACTGTTTTCTTGAAGTCCAACCTGTGAATGAGTTAGAAGTGTAAGACATTATTGAAGTGTATAATTGTACTGTGGTTACACAGAAGGGATAAAAAATATGACCCTCACTGTATTGGTTCAGCTGCCTGTTTTATTCATATGTCCATTTCCTGGGACCAGGAAGTATGAGATGGGGAACACCTCTCCTAATTTCTTTCAGGACAACTGATTTACTTCATTTCAATGGAAAAGTTATGTGTTAATTTTCACTACTGACTGTCAAAACCATTCTTCATGAAATAAAATTTGGAAAAAGGCACTGTTCTGGCAATAATTTGCTTGTCAGTTTGTTTTAAACATCGCTATTTTTGTTGTTTCCCCTGTATTGTTGCAAAGTGGAAGAACATATAAAAGAGCTATTAGCTAGCAGCACTTTAAACCTGAAATTCTGAATCAGTTTTTCAACTTGAAAGAAAATCAAATTTCAACTAAATACATACCTTTATGTCTACTGTGTGATGCAAGTGATGAAAAGATGGGGACCTGATCCCTGCCCTTAAGGAGTTTCTAATCTCCTGGGGAGGGAGATAAGTATACAAAGAAAAGTCAAAAGACAAAACAAGATCAATATTAAGGGCAAACAACTCTTGAGAGTTTTAAAGAGGGTCCCTCTTTCCCATCAAGGAGATTAGGAAATGATTTCTAGAAGAGATGGCATTTGACCTTGTTCTTCAAAGATGACTAGCAGCACCTGAACAGGAAAACACACAGTAAGAACAGAGCTAACACCATGGGAACAAGTAGGGTGCGTCAGTCCCTGTCTCCCCTGTACCTTCTTAACTGTCAGCTGTGAATGACTTCATTCAACATGCTTAGATCAATTGTTTTTTATACTTATGCTTGATGACAAGTGAGACAGATATGTTATATGATTATATACATTATCCAGTTGAGGCTCATTTTTTCATAAACCAGATATTGGCAATGAAAACTGTGAAACTAAGGATGTCCAGCTGAGGCCATACTTCAAGTATTATTGGATATGTCAAATCGATATGACACAAATTCCGTCTTGATTCCCTTTCAACTCCTTCATATCTGAACCCTGAACTATTGAAAAATCATTGATACTTTATCTGTTTCTTCATAGACTTTTTCGTGTGGCTAAATCTTGATGCTTTCACTTCTTCGCACTAGCTATTATCTTATTGAGTAAAGCATCAGGAATCAAAGCAATTTTATACCCTGACTGACTATGAATTAGAATTGACTCAAGGGCATGGAGATTGTCTTTTAGTTAGGCTCTGAATGGGATTACTACTGGGGACTTCTGCTACTATGATAACCCTTAGAGACTTACACACTTCCTTGCATGCTTTCATGGTCCCCTCCTTCAAGTGTGTGTTGGAATTGTGTTCTCTCTCCATAGTCATTCAATATGTGTGATGAGCAGATAATCTGAGAAGTTGGATTCTATCAAGAAGAATATGACATCAAGATTGGAGAAAGTCTCATTAATAAACTGCAATTTGAAGATGGCCCACCCTTGATTGCTGGAAGTGATATACTTGGTGAGGCACTCATGTGCTTATGTTAATTTCATGATTGCGATGTAGAAGTGGAGTCTAGCCTGTTAATCTGGAGATAGCCATTGAGTAGCCAATGAGGCCTCCGTGTAGGCATGGCTTTCTCCTGATATGTCTGGGAAATCTCATGATATTTCCTGGATGGAGATGAGTAGCTATCTCTCCAGATGTTGAGAGTTAATCTCAGAGACGATGAATCATGGACAAGACAAGATGGCGGCATCTGAGAAGCTGGAGGAGCCAGCGGAGAGACCACATGGCTTTGCCCTGATGGAGTCAGACCTCTGAAGCTGGAGCGGCCACACGGAGACCTCTGCCAGTGAAAAGTTGCTTCTGCCACCACGGGATGCTGTTGATGGACCCTGAACCCTGGATGTGAGGAACTATGGGAGGACCCCTGCCAGCGCTGGGATTCTGCACCCACTGACCTGTGACTTCATGAGTCAGAAGGAGACATTATAGACTGAAATCGGACATATGGGCTAATATTGGACTTACGACTTTGAACTGGACTAGGTTGGGATGCTTTCTCAATGTTCCATCCCTTTTGTATATAAACCATTCCCTTATATCCATATGCGTGTCTATGAAATTTGTTCTTTTAGTCTACCCGGACTAACATATTTGGTGATAAAAACCAAAGATTACAGCCTTCAGTATGGATTACAATGCCATGTAAAGAAAACAAAATTTTATATAATTGGATCACCAGGTAACATTATGATAAATAGCGAAATGATTGAAGTTGTCAAGGATATTGTCTTTCTTCAATCCAAATGTCAATGTTCATGGAAACAGCGGTCAAGAGAACAAATGATCTTGCCTTAGAATGCCTACCACAGAATTCTTTCAAGTGCCACTAGGAGAGTATCAAGCAACACACTCCGAGGAAGTGCACCCAGCCAGTGGCTTCACCTGGGAAGGTTCTCTCTGGTGACAATAATTTTTTTTCATGAAGCAATTGCACTGGAATCTCATTTGTTGTTATGGAACATTTAAGAGAATAGTATGTGGCTGTGAAGTTTTGTTTCTTGCATCTGAAAAATTGTTTCCTAACACCATAAACTGTTGTAATGTTGAACACAGCCTACAAGGTCAGCTTTATGGGAAAAACTCAAGGGTACAAGTGTTTTTCTCATTTCGAAAAAGGTGAAATGTAAATTAGTAACCAATCTCATCCTGGAAAACTGACAATTTCCCGAATGGATGAGGATGTCAACTCTTGGAGCATTTGGAGTTTGTTCCACCAGTTCCAACTGTTAAAGAAGCTTTCTATTTATTTAGAGAATCTGAAAAGTTTGTGCAACAGTGTGTGACCAAAAAAATCCCGGCTTTGTGGCAGACCAGCGACTGGTTTTCCCACCAAGACAATATACCAGCTCACACAACCATCTTTGTACATCAATTCTGGACAAAAACGGCATGCCCCTCTTGCCTTACATACTTTACCCACCTGACCTCATTCCCAGCAACTTTTTAAAAATCATTTCATTGGGAGCTCTAACAGCTCTTATCACAATCCATATATATATATATATATATATATATATATATACACACACACACACACGTATATATCCATTGTGTCAAGCACATCCATCCGTACATATGTTGCCATCAGCATGATCAAAACATTTTCTTTCTACTTGTGCCCTTGGTATCAGCTCCTCCCCCCCCCCTTTCGCCATCTTTTCTCCATCATGAACCCTTGATAATTTACAAATTTTTAATGTCTTATACTGACCACTGTCTCTTTTCATTAACTTTTCTATGGTTTTCCCCCTAGGGTATGTGTGGGGGTGGGCAGGGGAAGTTAAATGTCGATCACTGTAATTGGTTCTCCCAATCTCCACTCACCTTCCCCCTACCCTCCTGGTATCCCTACTCTCATAATTGGTCCTGAGGGGGGTTTCTGTCCTGGATTTCCTGTGTTGTGAGCTCTTATTTGTACCCAGGTACATGCTCTGGTCTGCATAGATTTGTAAGGTTGATTTGGGGTCATGCTAGTCAAGGGAGCATTATAATGCATCCTTATTGGCTCATCTCTTCTTTTGAACTTTCAGTGAGGGGAGGGGATGTCCAATTTTCTACAGATGTGCTTTGTGTCTCCAATCTGCCCAACCCCCTCATTGACATTAATATGATTGTTTGTTCTGGGTCTTTGAAGCCTGATATCCGATCCCATCAACACCTCATGATAACACAGGCTGGTGTGGTTCTTCCATGTGGACTTTGTAGCTTCTCAGTTTAGATAGTCACTTGTTATCTTCAAGCCTTTAAGATCCCAGATGTTATATCTTTTGATAGCTGGTCACTGTTAGTTTTTTTTTCACCACATTTGCTTATGCACACATTTTGTCTTCAGTGATCATGCTAAGCACATTCTTTTTGTTTCTGAGTGAAGAGGGACATGAAAAGACACTAATTTCATGACATAGAAAGTTTGAACACAAACAAATAACAGCACAACAACTGAGATTGGTACTGTCAGCCCTCCAAATAGATGAGTTTGAAAAATGTTTCTGAGAATGGAATCACAGATTTGACAAATTTAATAAGTGTAATGGAGAATACTTTGAAGATGGACAAGGTTGTTTTGTAAAAAAATAAATAGATACATAGCTTTGAAAAAATTCTGCTTTGTGTGTGTATGTGTGTGTCTGTGTGCGTGAGCAAGAGAGAGAGAGTGCCTGCATTTATATAATGCCTGAATTTTCTATTGCAGAGTTTGGAGTTTGTAAGGTGCTCACCTTGTGCTCACAATCCAAAGCTTAACCACTAAGCCACCAGGGCTCAAAACTTCATCTTTTTTTCCATGAACCGGCTGTTTGTTTTTAACTACTCACCTTGGGGCTAGTAGATGAAGGCTTATCCTTCTATGCTATTTGGGTTGCTACAACAGCCTCAAAATTCTTGCTATATTTGAACCCTTTTTTCCACCACTGTGATACTCCAGCTTATTCTTTTTCAGACCCTGTACTTTTCCAGGCATGTTACTCTTCATTAAGGTCTCTTCTCATATACCCAAAGTACATGAAATGAAGCCTCAAAATCTTTGCTTCCCAGGAGCATTCCAAGACAGTTTTGTTTGTCCTGTGGCAGTCCCATGGTACTTTCATCATTCTTCATCAAGATCATAATTCATATGCACCAATTTCTGCACTATTCCATGTTAATTTTCCATATACTTTCCCAAGCATATGAGACAATTGAAAATGCCAAGATTTGGGTCAGGAACTCACAAAAACTATGGTGATGTCCCTTGGTCCAGTTGTGATTTGGGTTTTTTTTATATTAATTTGTAATCTACACTGAAAGCAGCAGTCTTTGACCTTCTTCAATAAGTGCTTTAAGTTCTCCTAGGTTTCAAAAAGTAAGGTTGCATTATCTGCATATTGTAGGTTGTTAATGAGCCTTCTTCCAATTTTGATATCATGTTTTTCTTATAGTCCACCTTTGGGGATTGTTTTTTATTAGCATACAGATTGAATAAGCGTGGTGAAATTATAAGACGTTGTTTTACCACTTTCTTGTTTTAAGCCACCTAGTATGCCTTTTTTAAGTTCAAATGTCTATTAGGTGATGTACCAGTTGTGCATTAGTCCAAGTAAGAACTCTTGAACCCTAAGCTGTAGAGATATCTACATTTGTGTAATTAAATGAAAACTTGTTCTGCTCCTCATTTTCATACCACTTTGGATATGTGATTTCTTTCTTATTGATTTTATTTTCCATATATGTAAAATAAGGACATTGACTTTTTCATCTTTCTGCTTCTTTCTTTCTGTATGTTGTCTTAACTCACTCCACATACTCAAATGATAGACATATTAGAACATTCTATAGCATAACAGAGTTAATAAAAGGAGAAACTGGTGCTAGTAAGAAGATTCTGACTTATGTGTTTCAGAAAATAAATGTACTCCATGTGTTTTTCAATGACTGGCTTTTCTCAAAAGACATCGCCAGGTCTTTCTTACAAGTTGCCCCTTAGTGGACTTGAAACAACTTTGGCATTGAAAGCTGAATCCTCAACTGCTAGTATCGCCCAGGGACAACAGAGTTAATCTACCAGTGAGGAATTTTGTTTTCAAAAAAAATATTTAGAAGGTGAAACCTAGATCAAGTGACTACATGTAAAGGATATGCAGGAAATATGGCCAATTTGACATGTGACCAAAATGGGCTGGCATAGTGCAAGCATTTTTATTTGGGATGCTGACAAGTGAGGATGCATTCTTGTGGATCAATGACTTCAGTTACTGAATTTTGTTAATACCACATTTTATAGATAGGACAAATACCAGAAAATGTCTCAGTAATGATTTCATGTGAGAGCACAACACGACACTGGAAAAAGGTTTGCTATAATTAGCAGATCTTCGTATCTGTCAAAAATACTTTTATTGGCATATATGTCACTTAAAATATAATTTAATTGGTGCATCATATTAAGAAGAGCTTTGCAATCATCATTGCAATCCATTTCAGAAAATTTTCTTCTTGTCCTCAGTGTTGTCAGTTCTCCATTTCTTCCTGCCATGCCTTTTGGTAACTATTAAGCCAGTTACTAACTCTAGAGATTTATCTATCCTGAACTTCATTAACAAAAGATCATACAAAACACACATGAGAAAAATAACCGAAATATAAGCCAACAACAGTGACTATACCAAGCATAGAAAAGCTTCCATAGAAAACTGGGCAGAACATTTTAAAAGTTGAACTACTTTAAAATAAGTAAGAAAGGAGATGGAATGATAGGATATTACATTTTAACCTAACCATATATGCCATAAATGACTTTACAATGCTCTCTGTCTGATAACAAGGCACTTCACATCCTTGGACTCTGTTCAGAGGAGATTCACTGAAGGCTTAATTCACATGAGGATCATGCAAATCGATTTTAGGCTTCCATTTTCATCTACAACCTTCTGTAAGCAAGGTGTTCAGATTTTAAGCTCTGATACCATAATCTCCTTCATATCCTCTTTAAGGTGACATAACTCGAAGGACAATGAAGTGTACTAAATTCAGTTCATCTTCAGAGAAAGACATTTGAACATATCATTTACTGAAACAGCCCTGGTAGATCAATTAAAACTTTAATAATAAAATATGTAATTAGTGAGATGGCATTTTCATTTTCCAGCTGGAATTGCTTTTTTAGACTGGGTAAATGTAAATGTGTTCTTTGTGAGTAAAATCCCTGAAAAGCCTTTTAGGGACCTTCATTTGTACAGATAGAAAATAATCTCTGTAAAATCAGTGACCTATTTTTTCTAAGGCAGTGTACATAAGCAAATACATTATACTTGACTAAAGTTTAGTGGGAAAAGTTTTGTTTGATTCTACATAGGAGACCTGAACAGGCATTAGCTTAAGTATTCGCAAAGAAATGTCAGCTCATAGATCAGGTGCACACTGGGAATTGTGAAGAAACAGCATGTGCATTTATCATTTATGGAATGGAGATAAGTGCACAATTCTGCCTAGAAAATATTCAGTAATATTTGTTTCATAACAATTTCCATATCCTTTCCCTGATGGAAAAAAAAGAATGTTTTTCCAAGCTTTGCTTTTTGTTGTCTTGTAACCTTGGCCATCATTTTTTTTTGGGGGGGGCATCACTGCTCTCCAGTGGTGGGAGTAGGAGGTCCAGCCCCACTGCTGGAATTGAACCTCCGTCCCAGTGGGCCACAGTCCCGCGCACAACCACTACGCCACCGGGGCTCAGCTGTTGGCCATCATTTTTATTTTTGTTTCATCTTGTTTTCAATTGGTGTGGGCAGAGCTTTTTTATGTTTTGCACAAGTATTTGGACAGGAAAATAAATGAACTTTAAATATCCACCCTGAATGTGGCTAGGATTTTTCAGAGCAGCAGAAAAGATGTTAGCTATATGCCACTGGGAAAAGTCCATTGGCAATTCTGCATCATCGTCACTGTATTCTGCTGACAGCCTTAACCTCTCGGTTTAGGCTAAACATAGTACCTGAGGGGTTTATCAAGCCATGAAGAAAAGGAAGAGCTTCCACAGGAGGATGAGGTGAGACGAAGAAATGTTTAGCAATATTTAGAATTAGCTTCTTTTGTTATGGGACCACTAGTGGTTAAATTATCACTGTTATGCTTCCATGTGTTTGTAACCTGACAAGTCTCCACTGATGCCAACAAGGTCTAACACTAATAGTAACTGCCTAGGAGGCCTTGGGATAGTCACTTAACTTTGTTTTCTTGCAGATGATCCTAATTTTCATAAAATAGCTTTACTGCAAATTAATTCCATCCTATTTAATCCACTCATTTAAAATACACCAATGTTGTTGTTGCTGTTGTTGTTGTTGTTGGATACCAGTGAGTAGGTTCGCACCCATAATGACCCTATGCACAACAGAATGAAACACTGCACAGACTGTACCATTGCCACAGATGTTCCCATGCTTGCACCCATTGTTACAGCCACAGAGTCAATCAGTCACCTTCAGACCATGCCCTCATTTTCTGTCTCTTTATTTTACCAAACGTGGTGGCCTTCTTGAGGGATTGATCACCTTGATAGCCTGTCCAAAGTTTGTAAGATGAAGTCTCTCCATCTTGGCTTCCAGGGGCACTCTGGCAGTATTTTCCAAGAAAGATTAATTTGTTCTTTGAGAAGTTCATGGTACTTTCAATAATCTCCTGCACAATTCAAATGCATCTATTCTTCTTTGATCTTCTTTATTCAATGTATACATATGGGGCAATTGAAGATATCATGCCTTGGATAAAATTCACTTTAGTCATCAAAGCAACATCCTTGTAAAGAGGGCTTGTGCAGCAGATTTTCATAATGCAATAGACCTTTTTAATCTCTGGACTACTGTTTCCATAAGCATAATTCTTAGTATATTCACAGAGATGTAGTCACCTTGTTTCAATCAAGTATCCTCTTCTCTCCATGGTATTAATAACGACCAATGTTTATACTTAATTTTTTATGATAATAGGATGAGATGATGTAAGTAAAAGTCAAAAGTGACCTTCCATCATCATCGGGATTCTTATTTAATAGAGGACAACCGTACTAAGGGGCTTCACAAAGTACAGGGAAAAGTGAAATGAAAAGGTAATGGAAAATTACCACAAACCTTTTGAAGCAATCTTACATCAGGTCAACAGTGCTTTTTCATTTCTGATTTGTCTGACTTAAAATATATTTGTAAATGGACTCACTTGTCATCAATTCTGAGTGTACCCATATTTTAGGGACATTTGCAAAGGCAGGTTAACAGAACATCTTAAGAACTTATAGTGACAAGCCAATTGGATTATTGTATACATGTTACAGATTTCTTATGTTTCCAACAAGACACTATGCATTCGCTATTGTTAAAGATAAACAGGGTGCTTATAAAGTATTATATTGAGGACTACTGCTACTTGTATCTTTGAAGACTTATTGATAAATTGTGTTTGATAGCCAACAAAGTTCAAAAAAGGAAAAAATGAACCCAGCAATGTGAATGGGGAAGAAAAACTTCTTAATGTTATGACTGGATTTGCTCTTGTATTCATTTTTGTGGCTCCTATTAAAAAATCTACAACATTATTAGCTTAAAACACCACAAAGGTTTATCTTATAGTGTTGCAAATGAGAAGTTCAACATAAGTGTCACTGGACTTTTGTCAAGGCTGTATTTCTTCTGGTGGTTCTAAGAGCCTTTCTGAGATCACCTGCATTTCTTCACACATGTCCCGTTTCTCTACTTCCAAAGCCAAAAGCATTGAACCTCTGTGACCTTTATGCCATCATCACAGCTTGCCATTTCTCTTTAACAACAGATATTAGTTTTCTTGCTTTTAAGAACTCATAGAATGGACCTGGTTTTACCTAGATATACCAGAATAATTTCCCAATATCAATATGCTTAAGTTTAATAGCATCTGCAAAGTCTCTTTTGCCATATGAAACAACAAACTCATGTAGTTTCAAAATTAAAACATGGACATTTTTGTGGAAGGAGGGCATTATGCAGGCAACTGGAGTTCAACAGAATTATTTCAATTTAGAATATTTGCTTTATGTTGATATATCCTTTCATAGAAAATTTCTGCACCATTCATGATTCATAACCCATGGACCACATATAAGAGCCATTCCTGATATGGGTTTCATATGTATTAATGCCTACTGGCTTTTATTTAACTCAGAAGGATAATCGAATGGTTTTGTAGAGTAGATATATTTATTCCTTCACTCAACTATGCTTGAGGGATTATGATTGCTGTTAATAAGTTCCAAATCCACTGTCAGCAAATCCATTTGCCGTCAAATCAAGTCTGACTCATAGCCACAAAAAGGTGAGAGTAGAACTTGCCCAGTGGTTTTCTAAGACTGAAAATCATTATAGAAGCAGACAAATTCATCTTTTTTTCTGTAGAGTGATTGGTGGTCTTCAACTGCTCACGTTGTGGTTAGCAGCCAAGCGCATAACCCAGGGGGATAGCGGAATGAATAAAATAGTTCCTTGTTTTCAAAAGTCACATTGTAGAGGGAGAGAGACAATATTATAACACAATATAGTACATGCGATCAAGCATAAGAATAGGTCCTTGAATGTTTGTGGTCACCTAAAGTGCAACTTGTGGTATCTCCTCTTCTGAAAGAACCTTAATCAAAACTATGATAAAGGAAAACATTACTCCCAAGGGCTATAATAGGTACCTATGAGACCAGCGAACTAGATTGTGCTGTACTACAATTGACTGAACATTCTAATTGGGATCACAATATTGTTGTATTGGTTAGGTGTCTTTGAGTCACTCAGAGTTACCCTACATGAAATAGAACAAAAAACTCCTGGGTCCTGCTCCAACATCCTGATTGTTGCTGTGTTTGAATCCATCATTGCCAAAGGATGTTGCAGTCATGTCAACCCATCTCGTGGACAAATATATTTACCCTGCTTCTCCACTTTATCAAGCTTGACATCCTTCTATAGAGACTGGTCACTCCTGTTAACGGGTACAGAGTACTCAAGATGAAATCTCCCCATTCGAAGGAGCATTCTAGCTCTATTTCCTACAAGATAGCTTTGTTTATTCTTTTGACCATCTACGGGTATTTTCCACATTCTTGGCCAACATCATAATTCAAATGCATAGATTGTTCTTCAGTTTTCCTTAGGCAATGTCCAGATTTCACATGCATTTGAGACAATTGAAGATGGCATGGCTTGGTTCAGGCACACTTGGATGCTCAAAGCAAATGGCTGGTTTTTCAATGATTAAAAGACTTTTCGATAGCAGAGTTAGCCAATGCAAAGTGTCCTTCTAGCTCATGACTGATATTTCCATGAGCATTGACTGCGATTTCAAAAAAGAAGAAATATTGGAAACATCAAAATCGCAGACCTTGGCGGTAGCAGCCCAAGATGCAGCCCCTACTCCACCAGGGCTCCTGCTATCTAAAAAATATACCTAACAATAAAAGAACTACAATGAAAAAAAACACGCCAAAACCAAACAAACCTTCTTAGTTGATTTCCACCTCCCACCCCCATACACATTGGGCATGATCTGGTTTTCAGCATTTTCTTTTTGTTTGTTTGTTTTGTTTGACATATTGGGGTTTATCTCTGGTGTGTTTTATCATTATATCTCTCTCATATGTTTTCTTTTTATGTTGTTCAGTATATGAAAAACAGGAGTCAGGAAAATATAGAGAAAGCAAGTAGAATTGAGGTTCTGCGGGTACCGGGAAGGTGGGGGTTTAAAGGGGAGCTGATATTGGAATTGAGAAAAGGTAAAGAATATTTGGAAACTGGGAGCAATTCTGAAATACTGATAGAGTGATATGATATCTGTTTTATAAAATGGTTTTGAAAAATGTTATTCTTTAATTTTCACATTGTGGTCGGTCATTTTTCAAGGAGATTGGCATTAATATGGATCTGTTCCAGTCATATGACTAGCTAACTGCCTTCCAAATTCCAGGACAAACTAAAATGCTTTATAAGATTTTTCAGAATTTTCCATTAGTATAGGTTAGGGTTAGGGTTAAAGAAAAAGAAAACTTCAGTTAGTATCCCATTAACTTCTGGAATCCTTGTTTTGGCTGATGCTTTCAGAGCAGCTTGGGCTTTTTCTTTCAGTAAGTTCTTACACATATGTTATCTCTTGAAATTGTGGAACACGCAATGATTCTATTTGACACAGTGACTTTGTATGTCCTTTCCACCTTCTTTTGATACTTCCTGCACCATTCAATATATTGCCCATAGAAATGTTGTGCTATTAAAAATTTGATCACTATGAATGAGAACCAGTGACTATGGGGTAGCTCCTACCACCACCAATAACAATATGGTAAGCTTAATTTTAATCATTTGAGAAGCTACCAGACTGCTTTCCAAAGTGCTCACAGATTTCTGTATTCCGTTTTTCTCTAGTAGTAGGTGAGGGTTCCAATTTTTTCTCCAGTTCTTTTCTATGTCCAAAAAGAACAAGGCTGATAATTTTTGTTTGTTTTGTTTTGACAATTGCTATCCTCCTGGTGTGAAGTGGTTACTCATTGTTTTGTATTTACTTCAAGACTAAAATTATTAAGTATCATTTGTACGTATAAACTTGAAGAGTAATTTTATTGTTAAATGCTTGCTGCATACAAGTGTTATAAGGAACATAGAAGAATAGGCACGCATATAAAATATGTGCCTACTTAAATAAAATGTCAAAGTCCAGAGAGAGTATTGTTGAAAGTTTTCTCTTATCCTCAACCCTCATGGTTTGTGTACATTGTGTCTAGTTACTTAAGCTTTTAATCTGTACAAGTCAACAATCCATGTACTGAAGTCTAAAACACTGACCTATACATGAATAGTTTCCTGTTCTTAACAGTGTTTTAGATTGTGTAACATTGGAGAAATGAATGACAATATCAATACAATTACCTTTGTGATAAAGATGATTTATACTGTTCTCTATCATAAAATGATAATGATGTCTCTGAAGTGAATGAGGGACACATATAAATCATAGATATATGAATTGATGGGCTCAAACTTAATAAGAGCTCTAATCTAAGAAAAATTATTTATCATGTCATGGCATTACTTGATATTTGTTCTCATGAATAGATCACTGAAGGTATGAGTCCTATAAAAAGTGGGCTGAAGAAATCAAATAGTACCTGAAAGAAAGAATATCTTTTGTGAGACTTGTCCTTTGATGATAGTGCTAGAGAGAACAGCACTGAAGATACAGTTTGGGGGAGCAGCTGGTCTGATCCACCCACATTGAGCCAAGTCAAGAGGGGAAGGCAACGGACCAGATATGGGAGCAAATCCAAGAAGTCCCTGAGGAATTCCATTTGTAGATTCTGACTCTGGGGGCAGCGCATATCACCTCATTGGAACTGATTGACGATATTAACATGGGTGCCTCACTGGAAGTGTAAAGATGTAATAGGGTGAGGCGCTAGACTGTTCCATCCTTGGGTGCAGAAAGAGTCATGGGATCTTGTGGAAGATATGCAATTTGGGGAATTCTGATACGTATCCAGTGCAGTACAGCACTGATGAAAAACATAACCATCTTCTAGAATCTAGATCTTTAATATTTCCTCTCCTTATTATTACTGTCTTAGTTTTACCTCATTAAAATATGAAGGAGGAAATGGAATGAGAACTTAAATTCTGAATATCTGGTTTACAGAAAACTATGGATTACAGTGAAAGCCCAAAACACTTTTGCAGGATCCTCATAGGGATTAAGATTCAGGTAAATTCACTATGACTGTAGTCCAGGGATGTGAATAGCTTTGCAATCAGACAGGACACATAGTAAAGTCGATTTTGACAGATGTAGCTAGGTTAGAATACAACACTTTACCAATTTGGTCTCTCTTTTACCGATTTGAAATATGGTACAGTTTTAAATATTTTCAGTTCTATTTAGTCATTGCCTTTCTGTTTATTTTGTTTCTTTATTTTGTCTTGTGTTTACTTAGTATATAAAATCAAGGATAGGTAAAGATATGGAGACAACAATTCATATTAATATGATTAGACAGCTGACGTATAATATATGGCTTATTTGCCAATAAAACTATTTTTCTAAAAAAAGACTGATTTTAGTCCTGAACATGCTATATGCTCTCATATTATAAAATGGGGTCAATAATGTAAATCTCACAAGAAATGTGTAAAAAGTAAATTAGATAATCGAAGCAAATATTTACATTGGGATTAATTTGTAACCATTTACTCTCTTTGCACAGCTTAAACCTCAGGCCATTCACTCATACCAGCGAGGCTGATAATGTTGATGGTGACAATGCTGTAGCTGCAATTTATTCAGGGTTTCTTACATACATTCATTGTCCTGTGCTATTGTGATGAGAAATAATTTTAATTTATAGGGAGCTGGTTCAAGCAAAGGAAAAAGGGTTTGAATCAAGGGTTTGCTTTAAGGCAATATTTCCAAAATGTATTCCTAAAGACAAACCACTGTTTTTTTTTTTCTGCACATTTTCTTCACTGGGCTTGTGTGGGCACATGCACCCTCAGCTATTTTGGCACTAATTGGCATCCTGGCAGGCACTTTCAGCTAGGAGATCAAGGGCTGACAGGAGAGAGAATGTTCTGCCTTTGGTGTGGGAAGAGTCTTCTTGGCAGAAGGTAGAGGGGAGAGCTTACCTGCCACAGTTCTGTCTGCTGGTTTGAGAAATAAGATAGCCACAGGAGAAACCAGCTTGAAAGCTGAGAAAATTTCAGATATCACTCTAGGAAAGAGATTAGGAAACTATCTGAGAAGCCAATTCTCTTTCCTGTAACGGTTTCTATTGAATGGGTAATTAAGAATGATGTATAGGATATGTAGTTTTTCCATTTGCCTAAATGACAAAAAGAGAACGATTCAAAGTCCACTCATAAGAAATTTGACCTTGCAATGTAATCTAGTGTATTTAAAGACAAATGTACAGTATTTAATTTAGTATAGGTAGCCTATACTAAGCTTAATGATGGGAGCAATAATTCTTAAGCTAATATTTTTCAAACTATTTCTGTCAGAAAAAAGTATTTGATAGTACAGACAGCTGGATGAATTTAAGGAAGCACCTTGAAAAGGCTAAAATAGACTTTAACAGCTTGGACAGGCATCTGTAGTAGCAAAAATAAAGGCTAGAAGAATAATTAAAATTTCAGTTAACTATTAGCAATGTTAACAGAAAGCTGCAATTGCATGTATTAGTACCACTCATGAGAAGCATGCATATTTTATAACATTTCTTGTGAAAAGATAAGCAGGAGGGATAGTTATTTATAATTTCTAAAAGTATATCTGATTTTACTTCAAACTTTACATAGGATTTCATTCTGTTCATTTTCAGTGTGATTATGTTGTGGGAAACACACACAATAGGTGTCTTGCTTTTTTCTCTTTTAACTTTGCTGCTGTTGTTGAAAATACACACAGTTAATCCTTCACCAACACAACAGGTTCTGCATGTCCAATTCTGGGAAATTGTGTGCATCCTGTGAGTTATGTAACCATTCTCTTTCCTTCTCTAAGTTCTGCCTCGATTATGAATATGAACTCACTGACCCCCTAACTTCTAAAATAATCTTTCCAGTTGCTGTTATCAATTTGATCCCATGTAGATAATTTTCAAATGAGCGTGATGCTCAAGGAAGACATTTTTGATACTCCTTAAGGTAAGCTATTTATTTTTACAAAGAACTTAGGGCATTCTTTTAGTTTCATGTTTAAAGTTTAGCACAGGACAAGTGTTTCAGATGTTCACCCAACCTTTATGACTCCAGTTAATGCTAGCCAAAACTATCACCTTCTTCTGATCTGTGGTCAAAAAGGTTTGTTGTGGAGGCAATTAGCCACACATTCCATATTCTGCTACTATTCGTGATTCTTTTTCAACTACTCTTACAGGTAAATATAAGCCAAATGATTTTGTCTTGAATTGTATTCTGTAAACTTGTATGACTTTGGTTATGGAAGTCGGAGGTAGAAATGAAGCAGTTAAATGCCATTTGGCAAATTAGCTGGCATTATTCCATGAAAACATAGCACCAACACACACACACACACACACACACACACACACACACACATATATATATATATACATATATATATATATACATACACATATATATATCCACTGGCTAGATGGTTGGTTGAACTTAAGCAGCCTCTACCCTACTTGCTATCTAGTGAATTCCAATTTTAAGGAGAGAACAGAGCTGTTCCCTGGGGTTTTAGAGAGTAAATGTTTATGAGACCAAAGATTCTCATCTTTCTCCCCCAGAATAGCTGATGAATTTAAGCCACCAACATTCTGGTTAGCAGCTCAATATTTAACCCATGGTACCATAAGAGTCCATTTAAGTAGCCTCACAGCAACTTAAAAAAAAATTACTTGTGGGCTGAGCCCCGGTGGCGTAGTGGTTGTGCGCGGAACTGCGGCCCACTGGCATGGAGGTTCAATTCCGGCTCCCAGGAGCAAAGGCTGGGCCTCCTACTCCCACCACCAGGGCAGTGATGCCTAAAAAAAAAAAAAATTAAAAAAAAATTAAAAAAAATTACTTGCTTTAAATATATACAAGGAATACCTCCTAAAAACAGATTTTTTAAAGCTATTTATTTATTTGTTGCAAAACAACGTTATCGCGTTCATAGTACTCTCCATGACCCTTAATGCGTTTGTCAAAACTTTGATTTCTTTCTTGGAAAATTTTTTCAAGCTCATCTGTTGTTTTAGACAGGAATCTCTAGAGAAACAAAATCAGGACAATAATAATTTTATGTATGTTTACATAGGTAGAGAGCTATCTAATATAAGAAATAAATAGCTAACTAATATATAAAGCAGTACAAATCACGCATTACAACTCACTTGTGTGAGACACCTAGTACACGGGCAGTCCCTTGAGTCTTGTGAGACGCTGGGGATTCCTCTGTAGAGGAATTCAGGGTATCCAGACACAGGTGGCAAACAGCAAGGCAGGTCACCAACAGTCAGTCAGATGGCAGAGTCCGACAGTTCTCAGCTCAAGAGATGTGTATTACAGGAGTATGGCAAAATAGGGCTTGAAGGAACTTCAACCTAAAGCAACATGGTCCATGGATTAGGTGTCCCATGGGTGGTATAACTTGCAAATCGAGGCACAGGACAAACAAGGCAGCTTTCTGGTCTGAAGATCCAAGAGCAGGAGAAAGAAAAGTGAGGCTCACAGAGCCGTTTATATTTCCGCCCTTCAATTAATCTCATGGGTATTCATTGGCCATGTTGTCACAACGAACCTACCTATCAGATCAGTTGAGATGGTTGACAGCACCTCCCTTTTTTCCCTTATTCACCTCTTCTACATTATCAAATTGCTGTCCTTTGATGTCTCTGTGCATTCGTGGAAACAGAAAAGGAGTTGCTCAGAGTGAGGTCAGATGAGAATTGTGGGTGGGACAAGAGAGGTACACTAGTTTTGGCCCCAAACAGGCTCACTGAAATTGATGCATGAGTAGGTGCTTCGTGGTGGTGGCAAAACCAATCCCCTGTCTGCCATAAATCAGGCTTTATTGGTGTACACTGCTACACAATCTTTTCAGAACCTCTAAATAGAAAGCTTGGTTAAAAGTCTGATATGGTAGAAAATATTCCAAATGTACTACAAGTCATTATTGTCTACATTCAGACATCAAAAGCAAAGTTTGTCATCAATCAGCATTTCACCTTTTTTGAATTTAGAAAACCACTATGCACTTAAGTTTGCTATTCTCTAAGCCTTGTTCAACATCACAACAGTTCTGCAACATCTCTTTGCAAGCAGGACAAAATTTCACAGGCACCAGCTGTTCCCTTATTTTGGCCATCACAGAAAATGATGTGGTGGTGAAACAATTTTTATACAAATGTGGAAGGGGTGTGTAAGGATAACACGGATGGAAATATTGTCTTGATTAAAAATATGGTTGAACATCTAGCATTAAAATTAGTCGATAAGATGTATACCCGAAAAATTGAATTGGTAAACATTACATGACATAATAAATATTTGGGGTACTACTCCCAAAACCTGCATTGCATTGCGCTGGGAAGAGCTCTTGTTATACACTTTGCTCCCACCAAACAAGCATGGAATAACTCGTGCTGAGATGGTACACCTTAGAGGGGTCTTTCCCACTCTTGGCAGAGCGGGTAAACTTTGTTTTCCACACAATTGCTTCTCCTTGATTTCCCTTCTTATATAGGTGAATATATACGATACCTAGCCTTTTGTGTTTCCATTATTTTACTGAGCATGCTCTTTTAAAACTCCATCCCCACCATTTTAAGACCTTTATTTCTACTACTGGATGAGTTATGCTCCACTGCCCATATGTACTATATTTTTTAAATCATCTTATTGGGGGCTTGTACATCGTTTTTCACAATACATAAATAAGCATACTGTGCCAACCACCTTCACATGTCCACTGCTATTATCATTCTCCAATCATCCGCCTTTTCCCTTGAGCCCCTAGTATCAGATTTTCTATCCCTTCCCCTCTTCCCCTACTCTCTCCTCCCCATCAACCCTCAATAATTTATACATTATCATTGTTCTGTCATATCTTACGCTGCTCGACCTCTCCCCCAACCCACTCCTTTGATGCCTCTCCTTCAAATAGGAGATTATGTGTATATCCTTGCAGTTGGTTCTGTTTCTCTACCCCACCCTCTCTCTACACTTTCAGCATCTCCAATCTAACCACTGGCCCGAAGGGGCTCATCCATTTTGGTTTCCCCATATCTCCAGCTCCACTCTCTACTAGTGTAACTTCTCCAGTCCATCTGGATTTGTAAGGTAGAGTTGGGACCATGATGGTTGGGAGGGGGGAGGAAAGCTTCAGGAACTAGAGGAAACTTGTGTGCATCATCACTGCCCGACTGTATCTTGACTGGTCTGTCTCCTCTCCATGACTCCCTTGTAAAGGGGTGACCAAATACCCACCAGTGGGCCTCAGGTCACCACGCTGCTCTCCTCCTCATTCGTAATGATGTGATTCTTGTTCTTTGGTGCTCGATACCTGCTCCCTACGGCCCTCTTGATCACACATGCTGGTGTGCTTCTTCCATGTGGGCTTTGCTGTTACTGCGCCGAATGGCGACTCGATTATCTTCAAGTCTTTGAGACATTCTATCATTTGGTACCTGGACACCATCGTTTCTTCTACTTTGTTTGCCTCTGTATCCATTTGTCTTCAGCGATTTCAGGAGTCAGTTGGTCCATTGATTTTGATTTTTGTTCTTTTATGCCTGATACCTGATTGTTTCAGGACCTCATGATCGCACAGGCAAGTGATCTTCTTTTATGGTGGGTTTTGTTGCTCCTGAGCTAGAAGGCTGCTTGTTTATGCTGAAGGCTTTAAGACCCCAGATGCTATATCTTTTGATAGATGGGCACCATCAGTTTTCTTCACCACTCTTGCTCATGCTCCCCCATGTCCTCAGTGGGCACCTTGGGGATGTATGCACATAGTGATATGTGTCCCCCCCCGTTTGATGTACTATATTTTGCCTATTCATTTATCTGCTGGTGCACGTTTATGTTTTTGTCTAATGTTTGGACTATTATATATATGGCCCTGTGTGCAAAATATTTGAAGAATACACAGGAAAACTTTTACAGCTAATAAAGAAATTTAGGAACAGTCATCAAAATCAGTTGAAAAAAAATCAGTTGAACTTCTAAACACCAGAAATCAGAAAGAGCTCTTCCTTAAAGAACCAGGAGCATTAAATGGAAAAGGATATCCTATTTAACAAATCATGTTTGCAAAATCAAAAGTCCATCTGTAGATGGAAATGGACCCATAACTCATGTAATAAAATAAACTCAAGAGGAATCAAAGACTTAAATGTGAAATAGAAATCTATCACTAAGAACATGGGTACAAATTTAAAGACCCTATTTTAATTAGGCAACAGCACACTATGAAAGATAACGGAGGAACCAGACACAGTAGAAGACAAAATAAAGCAATTGTGTGCATGAAAATATTTTAATAAATCTATGAATAAAGAGCCAAAGGACCAGGAAACTATTTAACATAGCCAAAAAAGACCTCTAAAATATATAGAAAACTGCAATGCCTCGATAATAAAAAAGTGTGCAAAAGAAAAGGACAGACTGTCCATGAAAATGACTTCCAAGTGGCTTGTATGCATGAAGCGATGCTGATGATTATTAGTTATCCAGGAAATGCAATGCAAGTCAATACCAGGATATCATATTATATCAACAATGACCACCCAGTTTAAAACCAAAATAAAACAAAACTGAAGAAAGTGCAGAGATGTTAGAACTCTAACTTACTGCTGGTGTATCACTAATCATCTTCAACCATTGTGCAAAGTCATATGGTGTTACCACAAACACCTGGAACTGAGAATAGAAACTCAAAAAAAATTAACTACCATCATATTGATGCGGATTCATAGCGACCATATAGGAAAGATAGAATTGTTCTTGTAGGTTTATGAGACAGCAGATGTTACAAGAGTAGGAAACCTTATATTTCTCTTGAAGAGCAACTAGTGGCTTTGAATTGCTGGCCTAGCAGTTAGCAGCCAAATACATAACCATTA
Organism: Nesogale talazaci; assembly: GCA_004026705.1. Classification (NCBI taxonomy): domain Eukaryota; kingdom Metazoa; phylum Chordata; class Mammalia; order Afrosoricida; family Tenrecidae; genus Nesogale; species Nesogale talazaci. The sequence goes on from PVJH01000632.1 coordinate 222,941, forward strand.
CAAAAACAGGGATCCTTCATAGTTGCACATGAGCCAGCAGTAGCTCTGCTGTGTATGTTCCTTAAAGTAGTAAGAGCAATGACATAAACAGATATTTACACCCCTATGTTCATTACAGAGCTGCTTACTGTAGCAAGAATTTGTAAGCAACCTAAAAGCCCATTAGTAGTTGAATGGATAAAGGAATTTTGATATTCATGATTCAGAAAAGGCATTTGGTAAAATTCAATGTCCATTCCTGATTTAAAAATACATTCAATATAGTGGGAATAGCATGGAGATTTCTCAACATAATAGAGGTCATGTATATGATACAGTGACCTCACTTAATGGAGAAGAATGAAGATAATTCTCCCTTTGGACAGGAATAAGACAGGATTGTCCTTTGAGCTATAAGACATCAATAAGTTATTAAAGGCATCCATGTCATCACGGAAGAAACAAAAGACTTTCTTCACAGATGATAAAATACTGTGCATAGAAAACTCCAAGGATTTAGTTAAAAATTGCTGGAACTTATTAAAATATTTGTCAGTGTAGTAGGCTATAAGATCAACATATAGAAAACAGTTGAATTCTTGTGTTTTAAAGATCATGACACTGAAAATGATACTAAAAGAAAAATGCCATTTTCAATAACTACACAACAGACAAAATGTTTAGAAATGAATATTACCAGAAAAAAGAAAACTTACACAAGGAAAAGTACAAAACAGTCCTGAACAAAAACAAAAGAAAAATATACAAATGTGACAAGCGACCATTTTCCTGGATATGTAAATACTGTGAAAATACCAACATTCCCAAAATCACTTTACAGATTTTATTCAGTTAGAAATCCCATCAAAATTCTATAAAGAAATTAAACGACAACTTTATATAGAAAGAACAGAAACCCAGGATAAGTAAAACATCATTAAAAAATGGAAACAAAGTAGGAGACCTTTCACTTCATGACTTTAAAATATATTATATAGCCCTGGTAATAAAAATAGCCTAATACTGATAAAAGAATATATATTAAGACCAAAGGATTAAAATTGAGAACTCAGAAATGCAACCAAATACCTATAGAATCTAGATTTTGATAAAGGAACTAAAACACATTAACTGAGCAAGAGATAGTCTTTCAATAAAAGACATTGGAGAAGCTGGATCTTCACTTTCAAAAATGAAACAGGTTCTATACTTTACACCATTTTCAAAGATGAATTCAAGATGGATCAAACACCTATATATAAACCACACAATCATAAAAATCATCAATTGAAAATAGGAACAAACGTTAGGGTCTTAATTTAAGGCATAAACATGCTACCAAACATAATGAAAAGTATCCACATTATAGAACACAAATTAATGAACTAAAAATATGACATTTATCCTCACCAAAAGACTTTTTCAAAAGAGTTAAAAGAGAACATACAGATTGAGAAAATATTTCATAATGATATAGCAGAAAAAGGGCTGATCTCAAATTTTTATAGAAAATTACATTTTAGTGGGCTGAGCCCTGGTGGCGTAGTGGTTGTGCGCGGGACTGCGGCCCACTGGGATGGAGGTTCAATTCCCGCTCACAGGAGCAAAGGCTGGGCCTCCTACTCCCACCACCAGGGCAGTGATGCCTAAAAAAAAAAAAATTACATTTTAGTAAGAAAAATATAAATAACCCAATAAAAAATGGACAAATATATGAGTAGAAGATTTACCAAAGAACACATACAGGTGGTCAAAAATTGTATGAAGAAATATTTGAGTTCATTAGCAATATGAGAAATAAAATTTAAAATATCAAACTTATATTTTAGCAAAATTTAATAAAACAGAAAATAATAAATGCTGGGGAGGATGTAAAGAGATTGCACTGCTTACATAGTGCTAGTGGTACTGTAGAATTGTTCATTTGCTATGGAAATCAGTATGGAACTAAAATGAACAAATGCAACTTTAAGTGCCTTGTGATCCAGCAAGAACTCTCCAGGGTATGTACCATAAAGAAGTAAAAAATACAACACAAACAGACGTATGCACACCTATATTTATTGCAGCAATTTCCACAATAGCAAAAACATGAAAAAGATGAAAACTTCTCATAATGGAAGAATGAATATGCAAGTTCTGTTACATTCATATAACGGAATGTTGCACAGCAATGAAAAAGCAACAGCAATGACAACTCTTTTAAATACCACAACACATGGCAAACCTAGAAAACATTATGCTTACTGAAGTTAGTCAATCTTAAAAAGACAAACATATAATGACACCTTTATTATAAGGAAAATAAATTGAAAAAAGTATTTTTCCTACACCAAAAGATACAGATTTGAAGGTTTTGAGAGGTCAAGGATGGGAGTGGGGACAGGGAGAGGGGAGGGAAAGGGAATTGTAGAGGAAGGGAGGGACAAAAGAAAGAAGAGATAAAAATGAGAACTGCATTTGTAGGGAGTTTGACAGGATATTATTACTGATTTCATTTAATGAGATGAGTTGTTCAACTATATAGAATGTGCTTCTTTAAAACATAAATGAATAAATAAATGAGAGTGAAGGCTCATAGCTTCAAGAGACCCTCTAGATTCCGTACTCCTCAATTCTAATTATCATCTTAAATAGCTTTAAAAAAGTAATTAAAACAAAAATTCCCAACATTCAACACTCTTCAAAAAATCTCTTAGGTAAAAACAATGAAATCTTATCTATCCTTAAAAAAATACTGAAACCATGAAGCAACTCATGACATGGTGGACCTGGAGAACAATATGCTGAGGGGCTAGTCAATCAAGAAAGGACAAGTATTGTATGAAACCACTACTGTGTTGTATGAGATCACTCCTACAAAGGATTAAAAAAACAAGGCAAAGATTTGCATACCAGGCTTTGGAGGTTCTGAAGAGAAGAAAGAAGGATGAACTAGAAGGCTGACAGATATTGACTTGTGTGAAAGGGTAGATAGATATCCATAATATAAGAGGGATAAGAGCAATCAGGTGATGGTAATTGGATATATTTTAGGGTGTGAGAGGGTTCATGAGTTGTTTAAAATGTTGACTTGATCTTCTAAAATTTAATCTCCACCCATAGCTAATTGATAAGAAAAAAAACTCATTTAAAAATGTTGATGATTTAATTATATGGGTTAGACATGTGAGAGAAGCTGGGGAGAAGCCAATGGGAGCAATGGACCTGAAAGTTACAGTGGGCAGAAAGAGGTGGAGAAAGTTGGGGTGGGGGAATGGCATTATGGATAAGATAAAAACTAGGGAAGCAAAACCAGAATCTAGGAGAGGGTAGTGTGGTTTGGACCTATGAACATATATTTATAAGACAATACACTGAGGCTACAGCCAGGCCTTGGACCTCAGCTCATACTTTCCCTCAATACAATAACACTTTGTTCTAACAAAATTGATATTCTATGATGCTCACCCCTCCCCTCCTACATGATCGCCAAACACAAAATGGGAGCAGAAGCAGATGTGGCGAAGACAAAGGATAGTTCCTGGCTATTAAAATATACAGTGTCTGATTCTTAAAGGCTAGAAGTTAAACAAGCTGCCATCCAACAGTGATTAATAAGCCCACATGAAAGAAGCACACCAGCTGGTGTGACTGTGAGGTGGCATCAATGTCGGGCAATGGTCATCAGATGATTCACAACAAACAGTAAACAAAGAAACAAAGAAAAATTCATTGATGAAACTGGAGGGCATTGGAGCAGAGACTCAAAGCCCATCTATGGACAATGGAATAACCTCCCACAGAAGGTTCACAGGGAGGTGCTATGTCAACAAGGGTACAGTAAATCACTAATGGTTTATGCACTATACCTCTGATTCCTTGAGGCCTCCTCACTCCCCACTATCATGGTCCCAGTGCCACTTCCCAATCTAGACTGGATGGGGGTATATAAAAAGGTATAGGCAATTGTTAAACTCACAACACAAGGAACCCAGGAAGAGGAATGGGAATAGAGACACAAAAAGGGTAGGGAGAAGGTGGGTATAGGTCGGAACCAGATTGGAGGCACCAATCACAATGAATGGCACATAACCAAACACCCCCATCAAAGCGGAAGAACAACAGAAACCAGAGGAAAAGGGAGACAGCGGTCAATATGAGATTTGAAAATAACTAATATACAATCTATCAAGGGGTCATAAGGGTGGGGGGATTTGTGGTGGGGAAAGAAGAGCTGATCCCAAGGGCTCAATAGAAAGTAAATTTCAGGCTGAGCCCCGGTGGCATAAGTGGTTGAGTGTGGGACTACAGCGCGCGGGCTTGGCGGTTCAAATCCAGCGGCAGCTCTCAGGAGCAGCACTGGGTAGTGCCCACTACCACCAGAGGCAGTGATGCCCACCCCCCAAAAAAGAAAGAAAGTAAATGTCTAGAAAAGAAAAAGAGAATATATGTACTAATATACCAGATACAGTTGAGGTATGAAATGTAACAAGAGTTGTAAATGCCTCCAATAAAATAATTTAAAAAATTTTAAAAACCTGTTTCAACTGTCAAACATGGACCAAACTAGACTTATTTTTACATAAGCTAAATATTCCAAGAGTAAGAATTTCCAAACTAGAACCTTCTATCTCAGACTTTTACCTTTAGCAATGGAAAGAACACACAGAAGTTTGGAAAAGTGATTTTTCTTCAGCCACAGCTTTATAAATTTTTAGGCAAGGCTTTTTCCCCCAAGGCAAGAACAGACCTTAGGGATGTTTTTTTAGTTTTATTCTGCTTACTCGCAAAACACACACACACAACAGAATTTTATAAAATATGCAAAACAGAGCAATATATGGTTATCTTTACAAACAGCATGGCAAAGATGTTTTACAAATGCTATTCATCCTACCTAAGAGAAATAAATAGGAATTACTGCAAAAATTAAGCATCTGTGACCTTTAATTAAAAATCATTTTATTGGGGGCTCATACATTGTTTTCCACAATACATAAATAAGCATACAAAATAAACTTCACATATCCATTGCTGTTATCATTCTCCAAATATCCGCCTTTCCCCTTGAGTCCATGATATCAGCTTTTCCATTCCTTCCCCTCTTCCCCTGCTCTCCCTTTCACACCAACCCTCAATACTTTATAAATTATTATTGTTTATCTTATCTTACACTGCCTGACCTCTCCCCCAACACACTCCTTTGATGCCCCTCCTTCAAATAGGAGATTATGTGTATATTCTTGCAGTTGGTTCCATCTCTCTACCCCACCTTCTTTCCACCCATACAGCAGCTCCAATCTCACCACTGGCCCAAAGGGGCTCAACTGTTTTGGTCTCCCTATACCTGCAGCTCCCTTCTCTACTAGTGTACCTTCTCCAGTCCATCTGAATTTGTAAGGTAGAGTTGGGACCATGATAGTGGGGGAATTAGAGGAATTAGAGGAAACATGTATGCATCATCACTGCCCCACTGCACCTTGACTGGTCTGTCTCCTCCCATGACTCCCCTGTAAAGGGTTGACCAATTACCTTAGGCCTTAGGTCCCAACCCTGCTCTCCTCCTCATTCGTAATAATGTGATTCTTGTACTTTGATGCTCAATAAGGAGGGAATTAATTTAAGAACATATCTATAGGTCAAATACTAGAGTAGAAAGTGGACTTTGGGCCCTCACCCAGGTGCTCCCTCAATGCAAGAACACTTTGTTCTATGAATCTGGTATTCCACGAGGCTCACTGACTCAACACAATCACTGAAATAAAGTCGGTGCATAAGCAAATGTGGTGAAGAAAGCTGATGGTGCCCAGTTATCAAAGGATATAGCGTCTGGGGTCTTAAAAGCCTGAAGACAAACAATAGACCATTTACCTGAGAAGAGACCACACCCACACAGAAGAAGCACAACAGCCAGTGTGGCTACAAGGTGGTGAAAAGTCTAGGCAACAGACATCAAAATGAGGAGGGGGGCGAGACACATATCACTGTGTGCACACAGTCCCAAGGCGTCCACTGAGGATATGTAGGAGCATGAGCAAGAGTGGTGAAGAAAGCTGATGGTATCCAGCTATCAAAAAATATAGCATCTGGGGTCTTAAAGGCTTGAGCATAAACAAGCAGCCATCTAGTGCAGGAGCAACAAAACCCTCCATAAAAGAAGCTCACTTGCCTGTGTGATCATTAGGTGCTGAAACAATCAGTTATCAGGCATCAAAGAACAAAAATAAAAGTCAATGGACCAATTGACTCCCGATACAATCGCTGAAGACAAATGGATACAGAGACAAACAGAGTAAAAGAAATTATGGTGCCCAGCTACCAAATGATTGAATGTCTGGAGTCTCAAAGACTTGAAAATAGATGAGTTGCCATTCACACAGAAACAGCAAAGCCCACATGGAAGAAGCAAACCAGCCTGGATGATCTAGTGTGGCTTCATTTTTTTAAAAAATCATTTTATTTGGGCTCAAGCAACTCTTATCACAATTCATAAATGCATCCATTGTATGCAAAGCACATTTGTACAATTGTTGCCATCATAATTCTCAAAACATTTCCCACTCTGTCCCCATGCCCCCTCCCTCATGAAACCTAGATAATTTATAGACTCTTATTATTTTGTCATATCATACACCATCTGATGTCTTCCTTTGCCCATTTCCCTTTTGTCCGTACCCTAGGGAGGAGGTTATATGTAGATTCTTGTAATCTGTTCCCCCTTTCTACTCCACCTTCCCTGCACCCTTCTAGTATCTTCACTCTCACCTCTGGTCCTGAATTCCCTATGTTTTCAGTTCCTATCTGCACCAGTGTTCATCCACTGGTCTAACCGGATTTGTAAGGTAGAATTCAGATAATGATAATGAGAGGGTGGACGCATTTAAGCATTTAAACTTCCTTTTCTTGTATCCTTTCTTCTGTCCAAAGTCTTCATATTCTTTTCACCCCTCTGCTCTGTTAACCAAGGATGATTTCAGTGTTCCGTTGCTGGCCAAATCAAATATTAATGTTACAGCCTTTAGTTTGAATTGCATCTTAATTTTTCCATTTTAAAGGAAATTTCAGGCCTCCCTAATTAATGTGGAGACATCTTTTTAATAAGTGGGGAACCCCCTGGAGGAGCAGTTGAATTCCATATCTGATTTCGGCTCTGGATCTGACAAAAGTCGTCTTAAGAAGTTCAGAGGGAGGAATTCAAAGAGGACTGACAGAGGAGTTCAAATAGGACTATGCTTCCTAATACGCAGCACCCATTGTTACTAGGTGCCATTGAGACAGTTCCTCCATATAATGACTCTATGCACAACAGAATGAAATAATACATAGTCCTGTGCCATCCTCAAAGGGGGTCCTATTGCTGAGCCCATGGATACAACCACTGTCAATTCAAATCAATAAGGGCCTTCCTCTTTCTCGCTGCTCTTCTACTCTACCAAACATGATGTCCTTCTTCAGGAATTGACTTCTACTGGCAATATGTCCAGAGTATGTAAGATGAAATTTTGTCACCCTTGCCTCTAAGGAGCACGCTGGCCTTATTTCTTCCAAAACAGGGTTGGTCTTTTAGCAGCCCATGGTACTTTTAGTATTATTCACCAGCACCATAATTCAAAAGAATTGATTCTTCTATGCTCTTCCTTACTCAATATCCAACTTTCATATGCATATGGTTCAATGGACAATACCATGACTTGGAGGAGGCACACTTTAGCCTTCAGAGGAGGATACTTACCTTTCAATACTCTAAAGAAGTTTCTTACATCATATTTACCAATGCAATACATCTTTTTATCTCTTGACTGTTAGTTCCATGAGCACTGATTGTGCACCCAAGGAAGAAAAAAATTGTTGACAAGTTCAACCTTTTCTCCATTTATCATGATATTATTGGGTATTGAATATTTGGGTCTTTCTTACATTGAGTCTAATCCATACTGAAGGCTACAGTCCTTGATCATCATCAGCAAGTGATTCAACTGTTCCTCACTCTCATCTAGTAAGGTTGTGTCATCTGCGTATCCTGCAGCCACACTTTTTTCATATAATCCAGGCTCTCTGATTATTTGCTCAACATATAGATCAAACAAGTATGGTGAAAGGATGCAATCCTGATGCACACCATTCCTGATATTAATTCATTTAGTCTCCCCTTGTTCTGTTTGCACAACTGTCTCTTGATCCATAGTCAACTTCCTCATGAGCACAGTGTAGGGTTCCAGAATCCCCATTCTTCTCAAGTCTATCCATAAATTATTATGATGCACACAGTCCAATGCCTTCATATAATTAATGAAACACACAAGTGAGCATCTTTCTAGTGTTCTCTATTTTGAGCTAAGATTCATTTGACCTCTGCAGTGATATCCCTTGTTCTCTGTCCTCTTCTGAATTCAGCCTGAACTTTTGGTAGTTCCCTGTCAATGCACTGCTGCAACCATTGTTGATGAATGACCTTCTGCAAAATTTTATTTGGGTGTGATATTAATGATATTTTCTCTATAGTTAGAGTATTTTCTGTTGATTCACCTTTTTTAGTAAAAAGCAAAATATGGGTTTCTTCCAGTCAGTTTGCCCAGTAGTTGTCTCACAAATTTCCTGGCCTCTCTGAAGGAAGACATGTCAATGATTGGTCCTGGTCAATTACACACCTTGGAGGGACTTAAATGGTCCCTAGGTGATGCGATCATGTGGACTACACAGCTAACCTAAAGACAGGGAGTTCAAACTCACACTCCAGGGCAAGGGAAGAAAAGTTTCAAAATCTGCTCCTGTAATTCGTGGAGCAGTTCTACACTTCCACCTCAGGACTCTGTGAGTTGGAAGTGACTCTACAGCAACTAAAATCACCTAGGGGGAGGGGCTACTGTGAGTGCTCCTGGAGTCTTAGCTCTCTGATAGCTGATGAGATCAGAGAAACTTGTGCCCCTTTGACCTTGGCCGTTAGGTATACTTCTGCCTAGCAGAACCCAAATTTAAGCCAATTATCCTCTATTTACTTTCTTCTCTAAAGATATCAGATGCTTAATTCATGTTTTCTGGTATTTAGATGTTTGATATCTAATGAGTCTTAGCTGAGAAGTTCCATAACTGATAAGTTCAAAAGAAGTAATTATTTTTCATTTGTATATACATCTGGGGATACCATTTCTGACAGTAGATCCTTCCTCTTTCTTATTAGATTTGTGGGCATGATGCCTTTTACATGGTAGGATGCATGTGCGAGCCTCTACTACTTTTCTAAAGATAAGATAAATGCTAAGAAATAATAAAAGATGGGGCTTAAAGTGTCAAGTTTATTAATTCAGGAAGAAAGTTTCTTTATTCCTTGAACGCTACCCATTTATGGACTTGTTTATTGCTTTCTGCCTAAGGGATCATTGGTTGTGCTCTTTGAACCTGTGTTAGTCCAGGTAGACTAGAGGAACAAATTCAAGGACACGCATATAGATATAAGGAAAAGGTTTAGATATAAGAGAAATGGGATATTAAGGAAGCATCTCAATCCAGTCCAGTACAAAGTCATAAGTCCGATATTAACCCATATGCCCAAAATCAGTCTATAAAGCCTCCTTCCAACTCACGAAGTCACAGGTCAGTGGGGGCAGAATCCGGGTGCTGCCAGGGGTCTCCCCATGGCTCCTCGCTTCCAGGGCTCATGGTCCATCAACAGCATGCCACTCCAGCTTCAGAGGTCTGGCTCCATCAGGGCAAAGCTGTGTGGTCTCTCCGCCAGCTCCTCCAGAGTCTCGGATGCTGCCATCTTGTCTTTTCCGTGATTCATCATCTCTGAGACTATCCCAAACAACTGGGGAAGATAGTTCATCTTCACGAGGGAAATATTGCGAGATTTCCCAGATGTCTCAGGAGAAAGCCATGCCCATATAGAGACTTCATTGGCTTCTCAATGGCTATCTCCCGATTAACAAGCTAGACTCCACCCCTACATTTCAATCATAAAATTAACATAAGCACATGAGTGCCACAGAACCTTATTCTGCTGCCTCCTACTGAGCTGGGGAAGGTGTCAGAGGAAGTGGTAGTGTATGGAATTTTAAATGTTTCCTGTGGTCAATTTGCATTCCCTTTTGTCAGTCTCATTTATGAGAAGGAGATATATGAACATATGTTATAATCTTCTTATTCCTTATATTCTTAAGCTATAGAAGAGATAGAAATAAACTTTTAATTTGATGACTTGGAAAGCACTGTGAGAAGGGAGAAGACACCTCTGAAGTCCCTGTCAGTACCTGGTCAAGTTCTGATAAGACCATTGAGCTAATAGTAACAGAGCCTATTAAGCTTATTATTGTTACTATTATTCTTCACTATACTAGGTATTAAGATTCACAGTGTTCACCTGAATATCTCAATGGAATTCTTCATCAACACAGTCCTTACTATTTTTAGATATTCAGTTATTTAGTAAACATGCATTGACCATAAACTACATGTCAGGCACTATAGTTAGGACTCAAAGTAAGAGTAGGATACTCTGTATGTTATTTTCCTTTTGCAACTGCACAAAATACTACACATTTAGTTCCCTAAAAGTAATAAAACATTTATTTGCTTAAAGTTCTTAAATTTGAGGTATAAGCACTATGACATTCCTTCAAGATACTTTAGGGGGAATCTGTTTCCTGGCTTTTCAAGGTGTCCTGCATTCCTTAGCTTACTTCCATCTAGAAGAATCTTCCTACGGGTTCCTAAACTCACATGCAAAGTCCATTTTCTATGGATGTAATACAACATACTCATAAAGTCTGGATTTAGGGAGTAGACATTGTTAGCGGACATTATTCTCCCTCTCACAGCATACCTTCTCTGGAGAAGGTAGTCACAGATTACAATAAAGGGAGACATTAAATAGATTGTTACAATTCAATGCAATAAATTCTAAGATAAAAATCTCTATACACAAGTTTCTAAGAGCACCGAAAGAAGATATCAGACACAACCCCAAGAAAGTAGGATGCGATTTCCCAGAGAAGGTGATGTTTATATTGAATCTTCAGAGAAGATGAATTTAGTAAATACAGAAAAAAGGAAAAGACATGCTAGGCAGATAGAGAATGATGCTTGAAAGACCTTAAATTCTCAGGTAGGGGAGAACAGGTCCATGTGACTGAGGTTTGGGGACATCCATTAAAGTAGCAGAGGAGAGGGTCATTAAAGGAAATGGAGCAAGATTTTAAGCAGGCAACATTGACCTGGGGGAGAGGTGTTCTTGATTAAAAATCTGGTCTATATGAAGCTAAAAAAATATTCATAGAGTGCAATCATAGTGTTGTAATATATTTATTTAATTTTAAAATGCCCGGGACCCAGGACAAATTGTTAAAAAGTGGGACGTCTGGTCACCTTATGAACATAGGGTTTGTACCCCTATTCCAAAATGGCAGCATTTTATATTATTTTCATTTTTATGGTAGTGAGTCATGATAAAAGAAGTTTAGAAAAACTGCCCTGGTTGCAGTGAGAAAAAAAAAATGCTTCCCTGTAGGAAGAAAGGAATAACTAACGGCAAGAATGTCGCTGCCTTAGTAGTAAGATAACTGTAAACAAACCTGAAACTATCCCCCTAAGCAAATCTTTAAAACTTAAACCAAAAATCACCCCAGAAATCATCTTAAAATATAACAACAGTTTAACTTAATTAGATGGGTCTTCAGCAGTATGCCCCATTCTTTTGAGATGATTAGTAAAATTTTATTATATGGTAGTTGGCTTCATTTGTTATTTAAATGACTATTTACTGCGTTTTTAATTATTCTGTGTTACTGGAATTTTCTTCTTCTTAAACACATGTACCCGAAACCAGAAAAAATGCAGATAAAATATTTTATCTTCTTGAAAAGTGAATTCAACAATTTCATAATGTTCTTCCTTCACCAATCAAGAAGAGAATTAAAATCATGGAGTGTTTGATTCACATCATAAGAGACATCTCTGCCTGAAAAACCTGAGGCTGCAAAGTCATTCTAAAGAATATTTGGAAATTCTGTGCCATTTTAAGAAGTATCAATAAGGAGTAAAAGTGAGAACAAAGCTCAAAAGATTAGGTAGGAAATTCAGGAAGCAATAAGTCAAGTTAAAGACCCAGGAACAACTCAGAAAAATGGTGGGGGTAGTTGTGAAACTCAAAGAATATACTCAATGTCACTAAATTGTACATGACAAATTGTTTGGATTGGTGTATGCTTATATTCTCAACAACAAAAAAATAACTGAATAAAATTTATAGGGAAAATATAACCAAGGTAACCCTACCAGTATTACTCTGTCATATAAGAGAGTTATAAATCATCATCACCTAGATGACACACAACAAAGCAAGAAACAGGATAAGCCCCCTTATCCACTGCCATCGAGTACATTCTGACACAAAGTGAAACTTTCTAGGGTTTCCCGACTTGTAAATCTTTACAAGAGATGATAATTCTATCTTTACCTTGGAGAGCATTTGGTAGATTTGAACGGAGAACTTTACAGTTATCAGTCAAATGCTTACCCAGCAATATAGCCAGGAATACCAAGGTAAAAATTCCTTCCTTCCTTCGTTCCTCCCTTCCTGCCATCCTGCCTCCCTGCTTTCGTTCTTTCTTATTTCTTCCCATTTTCAGAAGGCAGTGCATTACCTGAGAGAACTAGGAAGAAATATGGTTTATACTTTCTTTTAGTAGTATTTTCAGTGTTGGTTATCACACAAGATTAATTTGTATGATGTTAGTTTTCTAACTTGAACTTTGTATTAAAAAAATAATAAGGATAGTGGTTAGGTACTTGGTTTCTAACCAGAAATTGAGGAATTTGAAGCCATTGTTCCCTTCACGAGAGAATGAGGTGGCAGTACGCTTACATAAAGATTGGCAGTCCTAGAAACTCTCTGAATCAGTTCTCCACTGTCCTGTAGGGCACCCTGCATCAGAAATAGCGAGCGAGTTGTGGATTTAAAGCATGTTAAAGGAAAACATGATTAAAGCAAAAGTTATCTATAAACCAGTGGAGAAAACTCATGTCACTTGACATTGAATTGAGTCTGACCCCTGGTGACCCCCTGAGTGTCAGAGTGGAACTGTGCTCCACAAGTTTTCAATGACTTATTTTGAGAGAACTAGATCCCCAGGGTTTTCTTCCAAGGGTGTTTCAAACCTCTTCATGACAGTTGCCAGATATTTTCATCTAGAGAATAGCTGGTGGGTTCAAAGTGATAATCTTTCAGTAAATTTTCTAGCTTTTAACATTGCACCACCAGGACTCTGGTTGGTATATGTGTCTCTTTTACACATATGGAGAAGTCATTGTATAGGTTTGGTAGAAGTCTTGCTATGTTCTATTTAATTATGTCCCTTTAGGGTTATATCATACTAATTTGAGATAGTCTATGCCAGAAAAACAAACACATAAAAGTATTAGTGTTAATGGATCAGTGAACTTTACAATAAGCATATAAATTCTTAAGTGATATTTTATTAGAAAAATATTTGAAATGTTATCTTAAGTAACATAATCCTTTGAAGAAACTGACAGTCCCACAGGGGCAATTATTAGTGTCAATCATTCAGAAGAAGGTCTTTTATGCATGTACAGATTTGTGTATATAAGTTGGATTCTTGTCATACTTTATTTAAAAGAGATTTAAAAATAATTACAGATTTCTAGTTGGTCAGTGGTTAAGTGCCTGGTTGTTATCAAGAGGTGGATCATTTGAACCCATGCAGCATATTCATAGGAGAAAATGCCTGCTGATCTGCTCCTATAAAACTTCCCATGCCTGTTGCTTTCTAGTCAGTTCTAAATCATAGCAATCTTAGCAAAGTATAGCAATCTTTGCAATCCTAGCACAGAATTGCCCCAGGGGATTAAGGTCGAGGTAGTCATCATTATGGAAGAAGACTGCCAGATCTTTCCCCTGTGGAGGGCTGGTGCATTTGAATCATGTATCTTTCCATTAGCAACTCAACATCCCATCGCGATGCCATCCACTCAATTCTGACTCATAGAGACTGCTGTGTGGGTTTCTGAGATGATAATTGTTTGTGAGAGTAGAAAACCCACTTTCTTCCACAGAGCTTCTGGTGGTTTTAAACTAACAACTATGTGGCCACATAGTCCACATAGACTAAAGTTTCTTAACTATGACACCACCATGGCTTCTATAAAGACTATAACCTAGGTGCCCCTAAAGAACACTTCTAGTCTTACTTATGATGTCACTGTGAGTCACAACCAACTGCTGGAACTAGCAAATAGTTTCATAGTATTTAAGTGTTGAATGAAGATGACATGTGAATAGTAGAGTAAAAGGAACAACTTTAGAGTAATTTTCCAAGATTTGGGCTGTAATGAACAATCTAAAAATCTCAATATTCCTACTTATAAAATGAGGCTAATAATAGTACCTGCGTTACTAGGTTGCTGCAACAATTAAGTGAGGTGAACAAATAAAGAATCTAGATCCCTTTTTGATAAAAGATATGTAATGAATGGTGCATATATAGATTAGTAGCAAAATTAATGATGGTGATGATGATATAATTTTTATGATCTAGTACAGATATATCATAGCATCCTCAATAGGAATCATAGCTTATGGGAAATTCTACGGAAAAAAAAAAAAAACATTGCATTATAGCAACTTGGGTTTAAAGGTGATATTGGGTCCTGAGTCAAAAATCTTTTGAAAATTCTATTTGATTCTGGTGGGATGTGGGAAAATCAGTGATAATCATGTCTTTAATAAGAGGAAACAATAGGAAGTAGGTATGGTCTTTCATGAGCAAACGAAATATGTCTTCTTGTTGGCTATTTTTTGTCTCCTGTTCATAGATATGCTGTGGTAGGTTTGTGTCAGCTTGCCTGGACCAGGATTTTCCATAGTTCTGCAGTGGAAGACCCCCGCATCATGTGGTCTAATGTAATATGAACAACTCCTTGATGGACTCTACTTGCTACAAGAAGTCAAGTAGTTGTGGGAAGATTAGGGTGGAAGGAAATTGAAAGGAAGTAATCGTGGGGGTAAGGCTTTCTTCTACATATATATACACTCTATGCAGGATTCTTTTCTTGCTGATCTGAATCTTGTATAAGACTCATCCACTTACATTATTGCCCACTAACCCTGGGAGGCTAACATCTATCTCTGCATACATAAATCATGGTCTTTCTGTTTCCTGGCTTGTCTGTCCCTACAATTTCACAAATTAAGAAAAGGTTCCATGCTAATATCTCACCCATAAACTTGAACCAGACTGGACTTACTATTACTTGTTTCTGTAACTGTGTGGGTAATTTTCTTGACAGAAATGTGTGTGTATTCATATGACAAACATATTTATATGATCAATAAATAGTCATGCGTATATGTATATATGCTTATACATGCAATTAATCATGCTTCTCTAGAGAACCCAGTCTAACAGTGAAAACAGAACTAAACTCCCCCCAGTCCTGTACAATTCTGTTATGTTCGAGTCATTATTATAGTCATTGTATACCTTGAACTTGTAGTGGCTTATTGTTCAAGTTGTAAAATTTTTTAACTTTCTTTATATTAATGTGTTGCATGAGTCATTCACACTATAGGTAGTATTCTTCATTTTCAGAAGAAAGTTTCATCATCTGCATGTGTAGGTTTAACGAGTCTTCCTCCAGTAACTGATTGTGAATCTTTCTTCATGAAGTAGAGTTTCTTAGATTAGCAAACAGGTTGAATAAGTATAGAATAAGAATATAATGATGTACTTCTTTCATCGTTTTGAATCATGCAGCAGCCTATTGTTCTGCTAAAATGACTAATTCTTAGTCAATGTACAGATTCAATAAGAGTACAGTTAAGTGTTCAGGAATTTCCATTCCTTGCAATTATTTTTCTTTTTTTCTTTAGCAATTATGTTTCATAACTTGTTATACACATGTGTAAACACTTTTGTATAGTCAATAGAAACAAAGATAGATACCTGTCTGGTATTTTCGGGAAAAGATCTAGCTGACATCAGCAGTACTATTCCTTTGTACAACTCCTCTTCTGAATCCAACTTGAATTTATGATAATTCTATGCCTACGCATTACTACAACCATTTTTAATTGTCATTAGTAATATTATACTTGCACGAGGTATTCTTGTACTGTTTGATGATTTCTGCAGTATGCTGGGTATGTTTTCTTTGAAATAGGCACACATGCATATAGCTTTCAGTTCATTAGAAGGTAGCTGTCTCCAAAATTTCATGGCATATGCCCGTGAATGCCTCAGTATCTGTATGTTGAAACATTTCAATTTGTATTCTGTGAATATGTGAAGCCCTGTTTATCACCAATGCCTTAAGTGAAGCTTGGATTTGATCCATTAATACAATCAGGTCTTGATCTTCTGCTACATCTTGAAATGATTGAACATTAACCAACTCCTGGAAAAGCGACTGCATTTTACTTTCATCCCCTTTTGTTGCTTCCTGCATTATGCAAGTTTTTCCCATTGAATTCTTTAGTACTTTTACGAAAGACATGAGTTTTTCTTCAATTCATCCAGCTTGATAAATGCTGAGTAAATGTTTTACCTTTCATTTTCTAACTCCAAGATTTTGAACTTATCTATACTATTTTGTTTTGTCTTCTCTTTGTAATCGCATTTAGTAATTTAACATCACCATTTTTCATTCCATTTAAATTACTTTATTTTCAAGCACAAGTTGCCGATTCTTTCCCTACATTCATTTCGCATTTCTGTTGTGGTGGTTTCTTTCCTTTATTTGCAATGTCTTTTTAATATCTCTATGTATGATGCCTTTGCTTTCACCTCACAACTCTTATGGTCTTCCGTAACTAGTGCTCAAATGTTAAAACTATTCTTGAGATGATATTTTACCTTGGTCAAAGTTTACTGTCTCATAGAATTTTTACTGTTTTTTTCAGCTTCAACAGGAATGTGTGTATAAGAAAAAAATGGTTTATTTTGCAGTTGGCGCCTGCCTTTGTTCTGACTGGTGATATTGAACTTCTTTAGATTGCCATTCTATAGGCGTATTGGATTTGAACCCCATGGATTCTTGATTGTAAGATTCATGGTGATAGTTACTGTTTGGAATGTCACAAAAGGAAAAAAAGGCATCTCCAATTACAAGGTCACTGGTCTTGTAAAACTTTATCACAAGATCTCCATCATCACTAATTTATTCAGGATTGTAGGCTTTCTATCACAGATGCATATAATTTGTTTTTAACTTAAAAATTTTATTCAGCAGGAGTTATCAATGTATCTTTTTTCCCCAATGATTTTCTTGGGGCTCTTACAGCTCGTATAACATTACATACATCATTTGCATCAAGCATATTTGTACACATGTTGCCATGTTCATTTCCAAAATATTTTCTACTTGAGCCCTTGATATAAGTTGCTTTTTATCCCTCCTTTTTAATAAATCATTTTTTGGGGACTCATGTAACTCTCATCATGATCAATACATATGTCACTTATATGATACTACATTTACACACTTGTTGCCATGATCATTCTTTAAACATCCTCCCTACAATTAGGCCCCA
The DNA here is from genome assembly GCA_004026705.1 of Nesogale talazaci. NCBI lineage: Eukaryota > Metazoa > Chordata > Mammalia > Afrosoricida > Tenrecidae > Nesogale > Nesogale talazaci. The sequence goes on from PVJH01000632.1 coordinate 240,447, forward strand.
AGTAGCAGCTCCCCATATTTCCCTTTCCCTCCCCCTGCCATGAACCCTTAATAATTTGTAAATCATCATTACTTTTTCATATTGTACACTATTTGATGTGTCCCTTAATCCACTTCCCTGTTTTCCGTACCTGAGAGGAGGCTACATGAAGATCCCTGCAATGGGTTCCCCCTTTCTACTCCATCCTCCTTCTACCCTTCTGGTATCACCACTACCACCACTGGTCCTGAAGGGATCATCTATCCTGAATTCCATATTTTCTGGCTCCAGTGCACATCCTCTTGTCTAGCTGGATTTGTAAGGTAGAATTGGGATCATCATAGTGGTTGGGAGAAAGCAGTTGAGAACTACAGGAAAGTTGCATATATCACTGTTATTACACTGTACTTTGACTGGTTCATCTCCTCCCTGCAACTCCTCTGTAAAGGGATGCCGCTTCACCTATCAGTGGGCTTTGGGTCCCCAATCTGTACTCCCCTTCATTTAAAATGATATAAATTTTAGTGTTTTGATACCTGATACTGGATCCCTTCAATACCTCGGGGTCACCCAGGCTGATGTGCTTCTTCCATGTAGGCTTTCTTGCTTCTGAATTAGTTGGTTGCTTGTTCACTTTCAAGCCTTTAAGACTCCAGACACCTTATCTTTTGATAGTCTGGCACCATCAGCTTTCTTAACCACATTTGCTTATGCACACATTTGCTGTCATAGATCGTATTAGGAAGTTGAGCATGAAATGTTATGATTTTAGTTCTTGAAGCCTGATAACTGATCCCTATGACATCATGTCATCCTACAAACTGATGTGCTTCTTCCATGTGTGCTTCATTGTTTCTTGTTTACTTTCAAGTCTTAAGACATTTTTGATATCCAGACACCATCAGCTTTCTTCACCACATTTGCTTATGCACACATTTGTCTTCAGTGATTGTGTCGTGAAGGTGAGTGTCATGGAATGTCAATTTAATAGAATAAAATGTTCATGCACTTACGAAGTGCTTGAGTGGAGGTTCAATGCCCGTCTGCTGTGTTAATACTAACCCTATAAGCATATGCATGTAGATCTGTTTCCCAATCATATATATATATATATATATATATATATATATGTGTGTGTGTGTGTGTGTGTGTGTGTGTGTGTGCATTCACCTATGTACATACCTGTATTTAGACCTCTATATATATCCTTCACCGCTCAGTTCTTTCCTCTATTAACTTTTACTTTCTTCTTGTCCCATGATCATGATCAGCCTCCATTTGTGTTTCAGTATTTTCTGTTACATTACTCTTTACCAATCCCTTTCAGCCTCTCAAACCCACCTTATCACTGATTTTGAACCACTTGTTGTCCCCTTATCCCTGAGCTGGTAAACACTACCTCCTTGCCCACTCCTCCACATCTCCCATGCCCCCCTACCCCCACCGGAATTATCAGTCTCATCATTTTCCCCTCCAGACTGTTCATCCAGCCTATCTTATGTAGATAGACCTGTAGAGATAACAATATGTACCAAAAAAGTAGGCATCCTAAATGAAGCAACCAAAGAAAATAAAATGATGGCAACAACAACAAAAAAACAATGTCATATATATATATATATATATAAACATATACACATATATATGTAAAAATAAAATAATAACAAAACAAAAACCTGTAAATAGTTCAAGGTTTTTCCATTGACCTCCAAGAGTATCCCCCGGTTGAATCGGATAGGGTGCCACACCCTGGGTCCAAAGTATATCCTTGGCATTCCATCTGGTGCTCCATGCTCTGTTGCATACCCTAAGTGTTTTGCCATGGTGTAGTTGAGTCAGACAGCATATAATCCTGAACCTGTTTCTCCATTGTTATCCCCAAAAGACCAGGGGTCAATGTGGGAAGCCAGATTTCATAGTGGGGCAACCAAATGATCCTCTCTGTACATTAACTGCTCTCAATGGGAATACTGTCCTAAACAAACTGACCAGATTTTAAGTGGGACACCATTAACCACGGGGGAGTGGCAGGTTCTTGATGAAAAATTTGGTCTATATGGAGCAATAAAAATTTTCATAGAATGCAAAACAAGTATTGTAATATATTTATTTTAACTTTAAAATGCCACAGGACATTGTTAAATTGTTCAAAAGCAGGATGTCTGGTCACTTTATAAGGCATGGTGGGCAAGGATGTACTCCATTTTCTCTTCCTCCCCCTTAATTTGTTCTCATATTCTCTGGTCAGGGATATCTCACTTCCCAAGCTGCAGCTTCAGTGCTGACCTCCAAAGCAAACTCCCCAGGAAGACAGGTGGCTTTCCCCCATAGTTGAGATTGGAGTGGGCCCCTCAGCCCTCCTCTGGTTCCCTACTCCATGCGGTCATGCTGCATTCACATCCTGGAACACTGGATTTATGTGTGGTCCCTCTTTCCCCGTGGAGATATAAACAATATGCTCCCCTGGAGTGGGTTAGTACCCCACTCATTCTATAAACATTACCATCTGCCAGCCTGTCCCCTACATATGTAGGCCTGGATTTGATCTGGCCCCTGCCGTACAAACTGAGCCTCCCCCCAGGAATTCCTGTACACACCACCTTTTTCCCGATGCCAATTTTGCATTTTTTATTAAACTTACCTCAGCAGACTCATGTTGTACATGTCCTTTTGTGTTTGGCTAACTTCATTTAGCATAATTTCCTCCAGTTCTCCCCATATGGTGATGTGTTTCATGCGTTCATCACTGCTTTTCAATGATGCATAGTACTCCACGGTATGTATATACCACAGTTTTTTAATCTATTCGTCAGTTGATGGAAATTTTGACTGCCTCCAACTCCTTGTAATTGTGAAATGTTTTGCAATGAATATTGGAGCACAGATGTCTGGTCGCGGTTTGTTGCTTGCCTCTTCTGGGAGGATATACCCAGTAGGTAGGAGGATTTCTGGGTCATATGGTAGCTCAATTTCTATCAGTTTTAGATATATCTAAATTGATTTCCATAGTGGCTGTACATATCTACAGGTCCACCAGCAGTGGACAAAGAATTCCTGTCTCCCCACAGCATCTCCAACACTTGTTGCTTTTTGATTTATTTTAATTGGGCTATCCTTGAGGGTGTTAAGTGATATCTCGTTGTTTGGATTTGCATTTCTCTTATAGCTAATGATTTGATTCCATGCTTGGTCAATTTATAATTGTAGAAGTTGGCAAAAATTCGATTTATTTATCTTTAGCAGTAGTAATTGGTTGATAAATTTGAATAATAGTAATCACCAATATTTATTGCAGGTGTTTTTGTATTATTCTATGACTGAAAGTACTGTATTTCAGGATAAATCTTGTTTTCTCATGATAAATTTTGAAATGTTTTTTACAATAATGAATGAAATGTCATTCCTCTTCAATTTGTCATTCTTGGTATAATAGATCATATCCAACTCAAAATGTCTAATACCATGCCATGTCACCTCAGGAGAGTGATTTCAATTGTTCTATTTCATTTTTTGACAATTTCCCATTTACTGGGTTATTGTTTGAACATTCTGATTATTTATGCAAGTATGTAGCTGTTGCTTTATTTTGTTTTGTTTCCTCATTTTCAATCCTGCTCTCCAGTGATTGAAGTTCTCAAAAGTTTTATTCAAAACAAAGTCAACTCTACTTTGAAGAAGCAACCCTTCACTTGCTGTATTTTCAGTGACTTTCAATGTGAGGGGCTCATCAGATTGAAAATAACTAAAAATGAAATTGTTTATCTTTCATTACTGTATAACACAATATTCTACTACTCTCTAAATATTTTCTCTGGCCAAATTTTATACTAAGTGGTTCACTGGATCCTCCTTCTGTCTTAATATTAAAGCTCCCGTGAAACTTGGATAACCATGCTGGTATTTGCAGTAATGATGATATAGCCCCAATCATCATAGCAGCACACTGATATATGAAAGTTAGAATTTCATCTTTTATCCATTGCCATTCAGTTGATTCTTATTGAGTGAGCCATACGTTCAGCTTGTTTATTCCAGTTAAGATTTACAGTTTCAGAAAATCTATGAAAGGATTATGTTCTGACCTGTAGACTTTGAATCTGAAATCAACTCGAGGTTGTGTTAGTCCAGGTAGACAAGAGGAACAAATTCATAGAAACTCATATGGAGATAAGGGAAAGGTTTATATACAAGAGGAATGGAACATTGAGAAAGCATCCCAATCCAGTCCAGTCCAAGGTCATAAATCCAACCTTAGCCCATATGTCCAATACCAGTCTATAAAGTTTCCTTCTGACTCACGAAGCACATGCAGTCGAAGGATCCTGGCGCTGGCAGATGTCTCCCCTTGACTCTCACTTTCAGGGCTCAGGGTCCATCAACAGCATCCAGTGGTGGTAGAAGCAACTCAGCTCTGACAGGGGTCTCCATGTGGCTTCTCCAGCTTCAGAGGTCTGGTTCCATCCAGGTAATGTCATGTGGTTTCTCCTCCACCTCCTCCAGCTCCTTGGATGGTGCCATCTTGTCTTGTCAGTCAAGTGACTCCTAACAACCGGGGGAAATGGTCTCTCATCTCCACGATGGAAATACCGCAAGACCTCACAGAATTCTCAGGAGAAAGCGATGCCTACACATAGGCCTCTTTGGCTACTCATTAGCTATCTCAAGATAAGCAGGCTAGACTCCACCCCTACATACCAATCATGAAATTGACATCACAAATATATGACCGCCACAAAGGTAGTGATTACTTTCCCTCAGAGGTGGATAAATCTACTTTAAAATTTTCAGCTTGTATAACAGGAGTAAATATAAACAATGAATTCAGTTCATTAATTACTAAATGATACAATGCATATTAAGGGCTGTTATTGATCAGAGACAAACCTCAGTGCTTTTGAGTTAATTATGACTCATGACCATCTTGTAAGACAGAATAGGCCTGCTCCATAGGCTTTTTAAACTTTAATATATTTATGGAGGCAAACTGTCACATCTTTCTCTTAAGAAGCTTCTGGCACATCTTTTTCCTATGAACCACTGACTTCGGGATTAGTAGCCCATTGCTTATCCACTCATTCCTTAAATACAGTAAAAGAACATTAAAATGAATTAAGGTAGTCAGCTATTGAGTGGGGAAGAAAATTTAGAAAGAAGGGAAACATTTTTGGTCAGGGGACACAATAAAAGCCATAGGAATACTATACATTTTTCCTAATTTCCCATTTGTCCAAATAGTCCTTAACTTCATCCCTTTTCCTTTCTAGTCAAATAAACTAATCATCCATCTGTGAACTCTCCCTACGCTTTCCTGCCTTTGTATCTTATTCAGTATTATTCGGACACCCTATCCATCATCCAAAACCTGTCTTTATTCCCACTTCTTCTGTAGAGCCTTTTCTCATCACAAAATGTTTTTATCTGGATATTACCTGAGTCCTCATATCACCTAAAGTGATATTCTTTAATGCTCTCTATTATATTTAGCTTCATATGCATTCCCCCACCCCCATATGTTCCTTGAGTGAGGGGAATGGGACTTATACATCCTCATATACCTTGAAGCAACTTTCAGAGTTTGGCCATAGTAAATGCTCTCAATTTTTATATTGAATTTTATGAGCTTGATTCACATATTTGCTGATAGCTCCCCAAATGGAGTAAAAATTATATTGACATTAAAGAGAGCGATGTTAGGCTGAAAACGCAAAATATGTTGCTTCTTCTACCTTATTTTATGGTTTATTTCTCTATGAAGCAATAGAGCTCATTTCTAGACATATGGTAAATGCTCAAATTACTTAAGGAGGAAGTTATAATCCTCAAGTAGTCTATTTAGTTACTTATACAAACTAAATTTATATAGATGCATGCATAGTAAATATATTGTGACTCGATGATTCTAATTTTGATGTTAGTTACCTAGGAGGTCAATGACAAAATGCCACCAAGTAAGTCACTTTAAACAATAGAAATTATTTTCTACAAATCTATAAGTGCTAATCAGAAGGACTTCTGTCAAGATTGAGACTGAGTAGCACATACCAAAGGGACTCCACATGAATCAGTTCAGGAGAGTCATTAAGAGGGAAATTTCACATTGCTGTGTTGTAGGGAGCCATCATAAAGATAAATAGGCACAGATCCATTAGGTTTTGAGTATCTGCAGACTCTTGACTTACCATTGTGGAGGCTGGTTAGGAGTTAATGTCAGACCCAGCACTGTCTCTGTCAGAGCTGGGATCCTTTGGCCTACCCAAAGACTCTGTCTCAACACAGTCATACCTATCCACCACCTAAAGCCAGCATTTAAACTTCTCCAACCTCACAGTCAGGGATTGGGTCTCAATTTCGTTTCTCTCCCCTCCCCCAATCTCACTCCCCTTAGCCTAGGGCATTTATAACTTCCCTCCACCCAAGTGGGGGAGTGCCATCCTATGCCCACCCACTGTCTTCCAGGGGAATTCCTGTCTGCCCTCACTCTGCAGTACTTAACACATGGCTGTGGAAATCCCACCCAGCTTCTTCTGGGGGAAGTCCTATCTTCGTAGCTGGGGAACCTCCTGCCCATTATCTGTGGTCACATATAACAGAAGAAACATCTTTTCATTTGCCATAATGCCTCATGAAGCCTAAATCAGCTCAGCCCAATCTCTTAGGCACTTGACACTTCTGTGAGAAATTCTGCCTACCCTTGGCAATGATCTAGTTCATCAGAGAAATTTCACCCACCATCCACAGTGCTCTACACTAAATTGAGCACACCTGAAAGTCTTCTGCAGTGCTCTCATTGCAGCAGACACCCACACACACCCTCTGTGGTTCTCTAAGCTGCCGTGCACCACACCATCACAGCTTTTTGTGAGAACACCCAGTACAACACCATCCTCTTGGATGCGTAGCTATCCAACCAGCATGCCATGAGATAACCACTCAAGTTACCCTCCGAATAACAGAATACTGGTTACCTAGGAAAGATTGATAAAGTGGTAAGGTAATCCCATAGTGCAATTAGCTGTAGACAGTTGGACGAAGCATTCCTACAAGTCTCCTAGAGAGAGCCCAGTGCTTTGCAACCCTCTGGAAAATGGCACAGGCTCTTCTAAAACAAAGCAACACAAACAACAATCAGACCCAATTACCTCAAAAAAGTAACAGAGGCAATCAAAGGTCATGTTTGAAGAAGTCCTGAACCTAATGGCATGCATAGAAGAACCAGACATTGATTTGCCACAGAAAGAAATTTCAGAAGTCTGCTTGCAGTCATAAAGGATATTAGGGAATCAATATAGAAAAAGATATGAGATGAGAGAGGACATAAAGGTCATAGACCAAAGGAATATACCAATGCTTAGGGACTAGATAATAAACAGCAGTAGAAGACTCACGGACTTTGCCAACCAACTGAAGGAGGCAGAGAATTACACCAAATACCCAAAGCACTGCCAAACTGACTTTAAAAAACATCAATAAAAGTCTAATAAGGTCATCAGAGAAGCTGAAGAAAACCTAAGAGCTGTGTCTGATACTGTGAAGAGGAACAACATCAGAATAATTGGATGATTAGAGAAAGACACAACAAAGAAGTCAACTGCACAAATAGTGAGAGAATTCTTAGAGGAAAACTTCCTCAGCTAATGAATGAAAACCAGACAACCATTCAAGAGGCATAAAAACAAGCAAACACCATCTTGACTGAATTCTGAAAAGAAGCCATCAAGACTCACAATTGTAAAACGACTCAACTTAAAGGAAAAGGATAAAATCAAGAGAGCAGCTTGGGTAAAAGAAGCAGCCACATATAAGGTTTCCCAAATAGGAAAATGCTAAGACCTATCAGTGGACCCTGAAGAAGATAAGAGAGTGGAGTAACATATTTGAAAATTTGAATGAAAATAACAAAAAACCAAGAACATCCAATCCAGCCAAATCATCTCTCAAGAAAGATGGAGAACTGACACAAATACTAAACAAAATATTGCTGAACATAGAAAAAGCCAGAAAATTCTCAAACGCTTTCTGTGAAGCTAGTACAACTGCTGAAACTGAAACCGAGCAAGGATACCACAAGAATTGAGAACTACAGACCATTGTCCCGAATGAACATTGATGCAAACATCCTTAATAAAATAATGGCCAATAGAATACAAACGTATAAAAAACAAATAATTCACCATTACCAAGTGGGGTTCATACCAAGTATGAAGGCGTGTTTCAACATATGAAAGACCTTTGGCATCATTTGTCACACTGACATAAAAAAAATTATTAGAACCACATGATAATATCAATGGCTTCAGAAAAACCTTTTGAAAATACCCAGAACCAACTCCTGTTTAAGACACTCAAGAAGAGAAGAATGGATAAATCCTGAAAATAATACAAGGTATATATGAAAAACCAATAGCCAACATGGTAGTTAATAGAGAAAAGAGGAAAACAATCCCACTGAAAAAGGGGACCAAGCAAGGATGATCCTTGTCCCCACTTTTATTTAGCATCACACTTAAGGTTTTTGCTAATAGCATAAGGCAAATAAAAGACATCAAAGGAATTTGCTTGGGGAAGGAAGAGGTGAAACTATCATTATTTGCAGATAATATGATTTTATATATTGAAAATTCCCAAAGCCAATAAACATATAAGAAAATGTTCATGATCATTAGCCATAGGAGAAATTCCAACAAAAACAACTATGATATACCATCTAACACCCTCAAAGAATGCCCAATTCAAAAAATCAGTGGGCAGCAAGTGTTGGAGGGACTGTGGTAAGCTAGAAACTCTCATCCACTGCTGCTAGACCTGTAGATTTGTACGGCCATTATGCAAATCAATTTGGCAATTTCTAAAACAAATAGATATTGAGCTACCATACAACCCAATATTTGCCCTATTGGGTATATAATCAGAAAAGGCAAGAAATAAACCACTGCTAGACATTTGTGCCCAATGTTCATCACAGCACAGTTCACAATTACAAGGAGTTAGACACAACCCAAATTTCCATCAACAGATTAATGGATTAAAAAACTGGTACATACATACAGTGGAGTACTATATAATCATAAAACAGAGTGATGAATGCATGAATCACATTGCTACCTGGGATGAACCAGAGGAAATTATACTAAGCAAAGTAAGTCAAACATAAAAGGACAAGTACAACATGGGTCTGCTGAGGTAAGGTTATAAATGCCACAGGGTCACAGGAAGAAAGCTACTCTATACATTCATTCCTGGGGTGAGATCCAGGTAGAATGGCAGGGACAGATCAAATCCCAGAATAGACATGTTAGCCAACTAAAAAGGAGATGAAAAAAAAGGCATGGTAACAAGGGAACAGGGCACTGACTCACCTAAGTGGAGGGTGTTGGTTATATCTCCATAAGGAAAGAGGAACCAGACTACTATTTGGTTCTCCAAGGCTTAATGCAATATACCGACATTAAGCAGGGAACCAGTAGAGAGGTCTGAGTGGCCAGCCCCAAATCCAACTACATGGACAGCCCTCATCCCCCTCCCAAAAGATATCATTTCATAGGACAGCTTTGAATCTGCAGCTCAGGGAGAGGGACATGTCTGATGAGAGCACACAGGACCAAATGAAGCAGAAATAAAAGAGTAGAACATATCATTTTTCACTAAGCCCTATAGATGATATTTATGTTCAGAGCAGTCAATGCACAGGCACAAAGTCCATCAATGACCCATAGCTTTATGTGGGGACAACACTAGAGACATAGAGGAAAATTTTGCCCAATATGATCCCACCACACCAAGATGAAACAGTACGGACATGCAACAGAATAGCAAGGGGCACAGAGAAATGAAGTTCCCAGGGAATATCAAAAATAGACTTTGGGGCCAGGACCCAGGACCTCATCAGACTCAACATGAAAATATTCCCAAAGGTCAACAAACAGACATGTAACTATTTATAGGATTTTCTTTTTTTTTCCCATTGGCTTTTTTGTTGCTCTGTTTTCTTTTGTTGCTTTGTTTTGCACTTCTCTGTTATTGTGCATATTATCATCTCTACAAATCTGTCTCGATAAGACAGACGGAATAAATAATCAGGAGGAGAAAACAGAATCAATGATTCTGGGGGAACATTGGAGAGGGGTAAATAAGCAAAAGGAAGAGGTGGTTAACAAATCCAGGGAAAAGGGAACCACATATGATCTAAAATCAATGGCAAGGAGGCTGAAAGGGCTTGATCAAGGGCAATGTAAACTAGAACAATTACTGAAACCCAAATGGAAGACTGAATATGATAGTGGGACAAAAGGAAAATACAATGAAATAGAGGAAAAAACTAGGAGGCAAAGGACATTTATAGAGGTTTGAATATAGGCAAGCATTTATGTAACTATATTTATATATGAATATGAGGAAATTAATCTATGCAAATATATTTATAGGTTTAGTGTTAACATGGCAGGTGGACATTGGGCCTCCATTGAAGTATTCCCTCAATGCAAGAACATCTTGTTCTATTAACCTGGCTTTCCATGATGCTCACCTTCCCTACATGATTGCTGAAGACAAAGAGGGTACATAAGCAAATATGGAGAAGGAAAATATATAGAGTCTGCATTGTTGAAGGCTTGAAGGTAAACAAGTGGCCATCTAACTCAGAAGCAATAAAGCCCACATGGAAGAAGCACATCAAACTGTGTGATCATTAAGTGTTGATGGGATCAGGTATCAGGCATAAAAACTCAGAACAAAAAAATCATATCATTGTGAAATGTCAGGGAATCCTGTCACTAACACATCATTACAGCAATAATCAATAAATATTATAGTAAAGTCATAAAAAGATAAGATAGAAGTGAGATTAAATTAACAGAGTCAGACACATGTCATGCTCACCTCAGCCATGCTTGGTTGCTCACATGGAGACAGCAGGAGCAGGAGGAGACAGATTTATTGCTAACCAAGGTTTATAAAATCTTTTGGGATATGCAAACCCCCCAACTGCAGATAAGAACATACATCACAGGGAATGGTTATGCTATAGATAATACAGTAATGGGAGGTGGATGATCTAGGGCTACACACACTATAGGAAGAGATGGGATAGGGTAATAAGTGACAAGATGGATCAATCCAAGATTCTGACATGTTATATCAATTTAAGATATCACTGAGTAAGTTTGACTTATTCTCTGACTCACTATAGAAACCATTATCAGTAATGTATGAACCCCACATACAGGGACCATACTAATGTTTGAAAGCCTTCAGGGAGAAGTTGTCTATTTTCCTTAAGAGCAGGGAGTGGGCGTGACCAGCAGGTAGTCTCAAAGACTGAATGCATCTGATCTCTCCCCAAGTGTTGGCAAAAAACCTCTAATGTTTGGTAAATCTTTGGGGAGACAAAATTGGGGAATCGTCTTAATATAATCCCACAGTGATATGAGGGGGAGTGTGGAGTGCAGACCCAAACCTATCCTTAGGTAATTGGACATCCCCTTACAGAAGAATCAAGGGAAGATGAGCCAGTGAGGGTGCAGTATAGCACCGAAGAAGCATACAACTTTCTTCTAGCTCTTTAATGCTTCCTCCATCTTGACCCCAATTCTATCTTAGAAAACTGAGCATGTACACAGGTACAGATAAGAGCTGGAAACACAGGGAATCTAGGACGGATAAGCTCCCTAGGACCCATATTGATAGCAGCCATACTAAAGAGGATAAGGGGAAAGTGGGGGTAGGTGAAATGAATATCCCAGGGTGGTGTTATACAGAAATATGGGTTAGGTGAGAGATCCGTCAGTCATTGACATGAAAAAAATCATAAAAAATTATAAATCATTAAGGGTTCATGAGGGAGGAAGTGCATGAAAGAAAGGGGCAAAATAAAAAGCAGATACCAAGGACTCAAGTAGAAAGAAAATGTTTTGAAAATTATGATGGCAACAAATGTACAAATATCTTGAAACAATGGAAGGGTAAATGGATTGTGCTTAGAGTTGAATGAGACCCCAGTACAGTGTTTTTTTCAAATGTGCTAGTCAGTTATTACAACTTCTGTTGTGCAGTGAAGAGAAGTTGTTTCAGTCTTCCTTCCTAGCTTCACCTATCAGGAAAAACTTAGCTTTGCTGTTTTAAATCTTTAAATCTCAGCACCTTCTTCCATGTAGCACATTTCCACTTTGCTTTTTCTCCACATTTTGAACACAATACCTAGGAAAGATTAGGAATAATACTCCACTCCACTCAGGTTCTTTCTTTATTCTCTTTGTATATTTGCTCCTAGAACTATGTACAGGCCTCTCATGAGCACAATGTAGAGATCTGGAATCCCTTTTATTCTCAAGCTTATCCATAGTTTGGTATGGTCCACACAATCCAATGTCATCTCAGTCAATAAAACATAATCAAACAACTTTATGGTATTCTCTCTTTACAGCCAATACTCATCTGACATTAGCAATGATAGCCTTTCATCCAAGTCCCCTTATGAATCTAGCCTTAACCTCTGGTAACTCCCTGTCCATGGACTGCTACAACTATTGTTGGATGATCTTTAGCAAAATTTTACTTGAAAGCAATATTAGTGATATTGTTCCATAATTTGAGCAACCTGCTGAATCACTTTCCTTTGGAATGGGAACAAATAGAGATCTTATACAGTCAGTTGGGCAACTAGCAGACTTTCACTTTTCTTGAAACAGATGAGTTTCTCCATTGCTTGATCAGCTTGGCAAAACCTTTCAATAAATATTTACTAAATTCCTGCATCCTTGTTTTTGGCTAATGCTTCACCAGTACAGCCTGAACTTCTTCCTTTAGAAACACCAGTTCTTGTTCATACACTATGTCTTCAAATATTTGAATATTGAATAATTCTTTTTGGTATAGTGACTCTTCTTTCCAGTATTCTTTCCATCTTCTTTTGATGCTTCCTGCATCATTCAATATTTTGCCCACATCATTTTTCAGTCTTGTTACTCCAATTTAATATTCTTTCTTTATTTGTTTGAGTTTAATATATGCTTGACATGTTCATCCCTTTTGGTCTTCTAACTATATCTTTGGATATTTTATTATAATATTTTACTTTATTTTAGCTGCCCTTGAAAATGTTGAGTCAAACTCTTTGTCTCCATCATTTCTTCCATTTGCTTAAGCTACTCTGTTTAAGAGCATAGAATATGCTCTTAAATCAGGAAATATATGTATTTGGTTTGTACCTTCTCACTAAACTTATTTGGTCTGTAGCTTGAGAAAATAACCTGAGAAGTGTACTACATGATGAAGAATGTGACTTCTGGACTGGAGGAATGCTTATCAGCAGTCTGCTATATGTAGATAATGTGAGCTCTGATGGCATAGCAGTTACATATTGGGCTAAAATTCACAGGGTCAATAGATCAAAACCACCACATGAGTCTTTCTATGCCCTATGACTCAGAATGACTCTATGAATATGAGTTCAGTTTTGAAGAGGTCTTGGAATAAGTGCTGATGAAAAAACCAAGGATTGCTTTAGTCTGGTTTACAACTCAATGTAGAAAAAAACAAATTCTCAGAGCTCGAGCAATAGGTAAGCAATATGATGATCGATGGAGAAAACACTGAAGTTGTCAAGGATTTCATTTTGCCTATTTTGACAACTAATTCTCATGGAAGCCTCAGTCAAGGGATCAAACAATGCACTGCACAAAACATATTGAAAAGCAAGACTATTACTTTGAGGATTCAAATGTGTCTGAGCCAAACCGTGGTGTTTCAATTCCTCAGATATATGTGAACATTGAGTATTGAATAAAGGAGGCTGAAGAATGGGTGCACTTGAATAATGGTGTTGGTCAAAAATATTGAAACTATCACAGACTGCCAAAAGAATAAGCAAATCTGTCTTAGAGCAAGTACAACTCGAGTGTTCCTTATAGACAAAAATCGCAAGACTTCATCTCTCTATCTTTGGACGACTTATCAGGAGACAAAAGTCCTTGGAAATTGAAATTATTTTCCATAAAGTGGAGAGAAATAAATAAAGAGGAAGATTCTTGGCAAGAGGATTTGACATGGAGGCAAGAATGGCCAACAGTACTCAAGCATAAGGAAACATTTCAAAGTTGGTGAAAGAGCGGGCCTTGCCTCATTGTGCTGGAGTCAGAATCAATTTGAGAGTGCCTCACAATAACTACTCAGGTTAGATTTGCTTCACCTTAACTGAAACCAAGAGAAAAATTCATTTCCAAATGAAATGTACTTAGTTAAAATTCTAAGTACAGAGGTTAGGGCTTCAGCATCTCTTTTCAGGGGATACAATTCAATCATCCATTCCAACCAAAATTTCATATTAGAACAGTTTTTGTGGTAATACACTTTTAATTTATCTTTGTTTGTAAGCAGATACTAAATAGCATATATAGATAGTTCATTTTTCTGAAAAGCAGAATACTCTCTCCATCTATTCAGTGACATATATTTTGTTTATTTCTAACCTAAGCATTCTTTTTGTGTGTGCTCTGTAATTGATTATAAAAATCACCATCATTTACTTGCGATGCACAATTATATTGGGATAAATAGGGATCAATCTGTTGGTTCTCATGATTCAATAAATATCAACTTACTAAAGGACAGTACCAAAAGAGGGTTGGTGATGACAGAAATATTTGGTGAGAATCATTAGGTAGTCCTTGTGATGAGACACAGTAAAGAGTGGACACACAACAGAGACTTGATTGTGAAACCCTTGCTGTAGATAAACTCACAATTTCTTTAATCTCATAAAATTCTGTCAAATAAAAACTTTGGTCTCAGAGCTATTTGTTTTTGTTAATGTTGACTAAGTGGAATTTTCTTCATTCCCTGTGTCCTGCTTTCTGCTGCGTGCATTCTGCATCAGTCCTGCTTTGACCACCTGACTAGAACCTGGCCTACAATTATGGAATTGAGTATCTCTTGCAAAATAACTTTAGTTATATTTATACAGCAGATTATAAATAACAAGCAATGGTATTACACAATGGCAGCAATTTCATATGTTTGACTACATTATTTTTCAAGGATCTGTTGTGTATTATCACTTAGCCGCATGCATAACCTTACCCAAATCTGATTTTAATGGTTAAATCACAAATCTAATTTTGTCATTAGACATGGATAACTGAATATATAAACCCTGAATGAAAGTTCATTGAGAAAATACCCATCACAAAAGAGACAATGCTGGGCTGAGCCCCGATGGCGTAAGTGGTTGAGTGGTTCAGGTCCAGCCGCGGCTCTCAGGAGTGGCACTGGGTGGCGCCCATGACCACTGGAGGCAGTGATGCCCAGAGAGAGAGAGAGAGAGAGAGAGAGAGAGAGAGAGAGACAATGCTATGCTCATATTGAAAAATATGATGTGAACTAATTTCACAGAAAAACAAGGTATTTAGTAAGCTAGAAAGTTTATACTCATTAGCAGAAAATGCACATGTACTCCAAACTATTTATTGTCACGAGTACATAAATGATAGCACCATTTGACTCATTTGTGAATTAATTATTAAATTTTACTGATCTCTTCCCAAGTATTTATTTTTAGTTGTATCCCTAAGTAGGGTTAAAATAAATTAGCAGTAACATATTTTACACAAGAGTTTCAAAATTTATTTTTAATAAGGATGATTTCTATATGATGCCAAATGTCTAGATTTAAATGACACCGTGATCCCCAATAATACAATATAACTCCTATATTAGTTCATGGTTTGTATAGTGTAACTAGGATTGAGGTTATCAGTCCTCAAGGCCATGCTTCTAGAGTTTCTTCAGTGACCATACGCCTTTCTACTTTTGCCAAGCAGAGATTGACCTTGTCCTTGCTTTCCACAGTGACGTAGCATTTCTGGATTGCTATTCTGGTCTTTTCTTTAGACAATAATATACTAGGTTTACTGAGAAATAATCACATAAGTCTGATAGCAGAAGAAGCTGTCATTACTCACTATGCTAATGGAAATTATGATGACACACTAAGACATACTTCCTGGAAAACCTAATTATGTCATAGTACTATAGCAGAAAGCAATTTGAGGGATAATGTTCATTGTCAAGCATATCAAGTAGTAAACAGGTTTAGCAAGTGATTGAATGCTCCCAAAGAACTGGAAATATTTGATCAATATAAAGTCAACATATTGTAAATGTTCTCAATTCTGACTGGCACTCAGATCTTATGATACACACAAAAAATTGTGGAACAAAATACATGAATCTATGCCTTCAAATTCATTCATGCTGCAAGGTCGAGTGTCTTTTGGTTAACCCTGGAAGGTAGATTCTGTCACTTACCTACTTTAGAAATAAGGTCAGTTTTTTTATGTTTTATTACGAACCATCCTTAAGGAAGCAGCTAAATGAGAACACACTCATGTTCCCTCTCAACTGATACCTCTAACCTCCAATTCAGAAGTATTCTTGCAAAAGAAATAGAATGGCAATATACTGATAATTTTGATTTTACAGTCAGTGAATTAAGAACCACTGATTTAACATTTATATGTATTTTGTTGTTTTTAGTTGCTATCAAATCAATTCCAACTCATGATGATCCCATGTGTGCACATTAGAACTGCTCCGTAAGGTTTCCAAGCTTGCAACATTTGTGAAGTCGATCTCTAGGCATGTCTCCCAAGTAGTCGCTGAGTGGGCTCAAACCATCCATCTCTCTGCTGATCATTAAATGCTAGCCTGCTTGTGTCACCAATGAAAAGGAAAGGAAAAAGAATGAGCTATGACGACTAGCCTTAAAAATATGTGGTTTCCAAGGATGATGCAATAAAACACCTTAAACCGATGGTTCCGAAACTGTCGTCTGTTCTTTTAGGTGTCACCAAGTCTGTTCTGATTCAGAGAGCCCGTGTACAAGAGAAGGAAACATTGCAGGGTCCTGTGGCAGCCTAATGATTGTTCTTATGTTTCAGACAATTGTTCCATCCACTCACTCAACCCACCTCATTGAGAGTCTTCCAACTCTTCACTGCCCCTCCTCTTTGTGAAGTAAAACGTCCTTCTCCAGGGCCTTGTCTCTCCTAATAGCATGCCCAAAGTACTTGAGATGATGTCTTGCCATTCTTGGCCCAAGGTGTATTTTACCTGTAGTTCTTTCACCATATATCTGTTCAATGTTTTGGCAATCCATAGTGCTTCCAATATTCTTTACAAATGCTATAGTTGAAATTCATATTTTTTATACTTCCTTATTCAGTGTTCAAAGTTCACCTGCATATTAAGTGATTGAAGATACGATGGTTGGGCCAGTTACCCCATAGAACTTGTCATTTGATTTACCCCATACAACTTGTCATTTGATTTCGTGACTGCTGCTTTCAAGAGTATTGTTTATGGATCGAAGCAAGGTTAAATCCATGACAACTTTAATCTCTTATCCTTTGATCATGATGTTACCTATTGGCCCAACTGTGAGGACTTCATGGGTATTGGTGACGTGTTGGACTTCTGACCACTGCTTCAGCAGTTCAAAATCACCAGCTGCTCTGCAGGATAAAGATTGGTTTTCTACACCCTAAATAATGACAGTCTTAGAAATCCACAAGATCAATTCTAGGTTGTCCTATAGCAGCGGTTCTCAAGCTGTGGGTCGCAGCTTGAGGGTCAAATGAGCCTTTCACAGGGGTCGCCAGATTCATAACAGTAGCAAAGTTACAATTATTATGTAGCAACCAAAATAATTTAATGAGAAAAAAAGAAAATAATTTTATGGTTGAGGGTCACCACAACATAAGGAACTGTGTTAAAGGGTCGTGGCATTAGGACGGATGAGAACCACTGTTAACCGCTGTTGACCTATATGGGCACTGTGAATCAGAATGGACTTGATGGCAGTCAGTGTGTTCATTTTGAAATTTTTCTTTTACACTGGGTTGTAATCCACATTAAAGTCTGCAATCTTTGATCTTCATCAGCTAGTGAGTCAAGTCTTTCTCATCTTCAATAAGCAAGATTGTGTCATTTGCATATAGGATGTTGTTAACAACCTTTCCTCCAGTCCTGATGCCACATTCTTCTTCGTATAAGCCTGTTTCTCTGATTATTTGTTCTGAATACAGATATAATAAATGTGGTGAGAGGATGAAACCCTGACTCATACCTTTCCATGATTTCATTTGAAACCGCACAGTATTTCTTTGCTCTATTTGCATGGCTGCTTCTTATTCAGTATAGTGATTCTGGATGAGCATATTGAAATTTTCTGAAGGGCCCATTCTCCACAAGGTTATCCAGAGTTGGTTATGATTCACACAAGCAAATGCCTTTGCATAGTCAGTGAAACACAAGTAAACATCTTTCTAGTATTCTTTGCTTTCTGGCAAGATCCATCTGATGTCGGTAAAAATATCCCTGGTGTGAGTTCCTCTTCTAAATTCAGCCTGAACCTCTAGCTCACAGACAATGTAACACTGCAACTATTGTTCAATGATGTGTGAGGGCCATTAAAACCTTTTATAGGACCTGAAAATTCAGTTATTTTCATTCTAAAACTAAATAATTATTTGGAAAGATTAAGGAAAATAAATGAAGGATTCAGTATACGAGTGAATATTTCGAACAGTAAATCATATGTTTGACTCTCCACTCCTGACTGTTCATTAGAATGGTTGGGAATATTATAAGAACTACAATTTCTCAATGATAATTGTCACAATTTTGTGGGGAGTATTTGGAAATACTAAAGCAAAAATTACATATAAACAGAATTTTCAATGTCTCTAAGCACTGATACTACCTAGAAACTTACACATGTAAAGTATCATTTGTATTTGAAAATTGACTGAGACATTACTTGAAATAGAATAAAATGGAAAAGTAAAAATCTCCAACAATTTGGAGCTGTTTAGAAAATTACTGTTTATCCTCATAATGAAAAGCTCTGTAGCTGAAATAAAAAACAGGGATGGGATTCCTTTGTGCAGTGATACATAACAATTCTAAAATTTTAAGATTTTTAGGTTGTTAAACAGTTGAGTGTATATAGCATGCTACTCTTTATAAAACAATGATATATAAAGTTTTATTTAGTGATATATTTAACTCAATTTACAACAACTGGTATCATTTTGAGGTGAAATCAGTGTGTTTCTTTTAATACTTTTGTTGTGATATAGATATCATATCAGACAATTTATTCATGTAATTATATTAAGAAAAATCATGCAATCATCACCTCAATTTCAGAATATTTATCCCCTTTTCCACTGTTATTAGGTCTAGTTTTCTCCTCCACACACATATGTATATTTATGTGTACATATACATATATTCCTGTTTATATGCTGACCAGCATGCACATCATTTATTCTCATTAAATACTCAAGAAGCTAACTATCATCATTATCTCTAGTTTGGGGATCAAAGAGAAAGAAGTGAACAAGAGTGAACAATAAGACTACTTTTAATCTTACACCTTTTGGTGCCTTCCTGATTTTAAACCTTATTTATGATTCATATATTTATACTTTGCAAACTACAAATAGGAGAGTTCCAAATTCTCTGGTAATTGAATATTCTCATTCAGTAGATAGAAGTGGGGTTGATATGCATCTATTTGAAGGAAAATACAAGTATACATCTTTCAGTTTCCTCTACTGTGATGTTGTGCTTGTTGCTGTGATTTTGGAAGCAATGCCATGAGTATTTCAAACATCAGAAAGATCATCAGTCATGAATAGGTTTCAGAAGAGCTGTCAGAATGACAGGCTTAGCAGATAGACCTGATAGAGTGATAGTCTATTTACTATGGAAAATCAGTCAGTGGAAAACCTTATGAATCACAACAGAATATTGTATGACTTGCTTGCCTTGAATGGGTCACCAGGAGGGAGATATACTGACATAATTGAAGCAACAAACAGTCATATGGAAGATGCAGTATCAGACAACATTTTATTCTCTTGTACATCCATCAAATGCCATGATTCAGAGTTGATTTCAGGAAAGGTAACTAAGTAATTTTGAAAGTAAACTAAGTTTGGAAATCCACGAAATTATTCTCAATGAGCATATCAGTATGGGGAATAAAAAGTGATTTCCATAATTTTCTTTTAATATCATATTAACCTTTTTTTCCGAGATAATACTGTCCATCTCCCACAGAAAATTTAAATTATAGCCTAAACACATTTAATAATGGTGATGGACAAAAGACAGAAAGAAAACCCCATATTTCTATTTCAATTTGGGTAGAATTTTATTGCAATTAATATTGGAATCTATTTTGATTTAAAATAAAATGTGTTACTTTGTAGATGTTGTTTGCTAATAAAGAATACCTTGTTATTTATTATACTTAAGGATGTGAAGATTTCAGAGAAAGGACTGATTTCTTTCCTCCACATTATCCTTGTATGCAATAGATAAGTTTATTTCTTTAAGCTCTCATTCATTTCCCCACTCATAAAGGATATCAATGCTAGATTTCTATTGAAATTGAGGATCGATATATAAGAAATTTGGCTACATGTATAGTGTTTTTGTTGAGTGCTGCCAATTCAATTCTGACTCACAGGGTCCCCTTGTGAAAGAATAGAGCTTTCCTATGGGTTAACTTGTTTGTCATCTTCATGGGAGCAATCGCCACAGGTTCATCCATAGAGCTATTGATGAGTGAGTTGCCAATTAAAAAATGTCTTATTGACATATAATTCACAAATCATACAATTCAATAATTCAATCATAATTAAAGTAGTTGTGTAATCATCACCACCACAATCAGTTTTAGGACATTGTCCCTCTTATATATTGTTGTTAGATACCCATTTCTTCATGTATCCATTATTATTAGTTGCCTCATACCCCAAGTTTCCCCTGCCTTTCCCCAAGGAACTATTAATCTAGTTACTGTCCCTATAGATTTAACTATCCTGGATTTCATAGAGAAAAACACATATGATGCAAAAATAAAACTAACTGACTAAACAACTCAATAGCCAAAACAAAATAAGGTGGAACAAACTTCAATTTAAAAAATCAGGAAATATTAAGAACCAGAACAAGTATGTATTGAGTCAAAAGGGAGATGAAATGCACTCTGTGGGATAGCAAGGCTATTCACATCCACGGTCGACTGTCAGAGGAGAATCACTTGGGGATCCTGCAAATAGAATTTTGGCTTTCACTTATATAGAAAGAACACTCACACAAAATTAGATATCCAGAATTTATACTCTAATACCATTCCCATCTCTGGATTTGGATTCTATTTTATATAATTGTTGGATCACATAGGCTAGTATGCTTCATCTGTGTGGATTCAGTTGGCATGTTATTTAGATGGTTGCTTATTTTATGATAAGCTTTTAAGACCCCAGATGCTGTTTTTTCTCATGGCCAGCATCATCTACATTCTTCACCACACTTTCCTATAACCCTCATATGTTCAATGATCTCTTTATGAGAACAAGGATCAAGCAGGACAATGTCAAAAGAATTAATTGTTTTTAAATTAGAGCTACAATTGAGTCTCAACTCAAAATGGATTCATAAATCTATGTTTTACATATGTCCCTGACTGACTTTAGATACATCATTATTATTTTATTAGAAAACATTATGAATCATCCCCATATGACATAAAATAATTCTATTGATATTATCATTAATTTAGCCAGTGGTTCAGAATTTGAAACGTTGTTGAGCAGTGGAAGGTGTATGCATGTATCAGAAGATTTTGAGACCAAAATATATGGATTGTTGACTTGTATATATCAAAAAAATAAGTGACTAGAAACTACACCACAAATAAGGGTTGGAGATAGGGTAAAACTTCCAATAGCACTATTTCACAAAGGCAGAAACATGCCTACTGGGCTAAACACAAACTGAGCTCAGTAGAACTGAGCTTTGTGATTGTTAAAAGGACATGAACTGGTCCAGTTGTAGCATTTTATATTTTAAAATCTTCCATGATATTATTTATTAATCTTTAATGGTAATGTGGAATCCTATTTTAGTAATGTTTAAAGTACCCCTCCCCTACAACCCACCCACCACAAACCCCACCCTCCACAAAATTCACTGCCATCAAGTCAAGGCTGACTCATAGTGACCACATAGACAGGAAATTAATGCCCCTGTGGGTTTCCGAGCTTGAAATTCTTTCTAGGAGTAGAATCATCTTTCTTCTGTTTATAAAATAGGAGAGAAAACTACATTTTCCTGGAATTTTTCTGCTGTATGCTTACTGTGCAGGTGGCCTTGCTTTTATATATAACTGATTGGAGTTAAATGCTTATTTTAGTGCAATTGTGGAAAGGGGAAATGTTCATTTATATTCAAAGGTATTGTATTTTTCACAAAATTATGTACGGTTGGATCAGCTCTACCTTAAATAGTAGCCTTATGAAATTGCAAATGTGACTCCACATGCTATCCTTATGGCTGAAGAAATTATTAATCATGCTTAGGTGAATTTTATTTATCTTGAGGCAAGATAAATAACAATTTTATGTCTTCAATGAGTCATTGCATGTTTAAACATGATTGATGGCTCTTTAATTTACCCCTGAATTATGCAACCTCCCCATTCACCCATTCAGTTGGGAGGAGGCTGGTCTCCAACAGACTCTTTTCTTAAGTTCATCTGTGAAGCTGTCTGGTCCTCAAATTTTTCAGAGTTTTTAAATGGCATAATAGTTTTATTCTTTTGGTATGGGTCTGTTCAGGTTTCTATATCAATCTGTTTAGATAAGTAGTATATTTTTAGAAAGTCATCAATTTTCCCAAAGTTTTAAAATTTATTGTTGTACAGTTCTTCATAGTATTGTGTAATTGTTAGTTTTTGTATTCTAGTTGCTTCTTTTGTGATGCCACTCATTTAATTTCTTATTTGAGATCATTGTATCTCCTATTTTTTCTTTTGCTAGCTATGCCAGTGGTTTATCAATTTTATCTATAATTTCTTTGACCCATAACTTAAAAGCTTAGGTCACATCACGTACTTCAGTTCTACTTTTAGTACCTTACCTTTTCTCTCTATCATCTGTTCTCATTGCTTTATCAAAAAGTTTTAAAACCACATTTTCTCCCGCATTATCTTCCTTGTTTCACACTCCCAGGAATCTAATCTGTTTTTCCTGGTTGATTCCAGTAGCCATGGGAATTCTTCCGCCTGCCTATTTCTGGTGTTGGGACAATCTAGAAGAGATTGTTTTCTTATAAGTAATAGGGAATTAAAGTGAGTGTGACAGTCATGTGCTTATGTTAATTTCATGATTGAGATGTAGGGGTGGAGTCTAGCCTGTTAATCTGGAGATAAGCATTGAGTAGCCAATAAGGCCTCCGTGTAGGCAAGGCTTTCTCCTGAGACTTCTGGGAAATCTCGTGATATTTCCCTTATGGAGATGAAAAGATATCTCCCCAGTTGTTGGAGTCAGTCTCTGAGACAACGAACTATGGACAAGACAAGATGGCAGTGTCCGAGGAGCTGAAGGAGCTGGAGAAGGATTCAGAGGGCCGTACCCTGATGGAGCCAGACCACTGAAGCTGGAGAAGCCATGTGGAGACTCCTGCCAGCACTGAGTTGCTCCTACCACCACTGGATGCTGTTGATGGACCCTGAGCCCTGGAAGTGAGGAGCCATGGGGAGACCCCTGCTGGTGCTGGGACTCTGCACCCACTGACCTGTGACTTCATGAGTCAGAAGGAGAATTTATAGACTGATATCGGGCATATGGGCTAATCTCGGACTTACACTTTTGGCTGGCCTGTGTTGGGATGCTTTCTCAATGTTGCATTCCTCTTGTATATAAACCTTTGCCTTATATCCATATGCGTGTCTATGAGTTTGTTTCTCTAGTATACCCAGACTGACACAGTGAGACTCTTATGATTTCTTGATGCCACTTCTGAAACATATTCTATCTGCCTTTCCATTCTCTTTAAATCATTTTCCTCTATTATCCACCCCCCCCCAAATGCTTATGTCCTGTCCAATTACTCCGGCATTTGACTCAATATTTTTAATCCTCTGTCTTAAACCATAGCCTTTATCTTTGCTACCCACAAAGTATATCTGATTATTAAGGGTCGTGTGTCCTAAAATATTGCTAGTATTTTATTCCTCCAAGATAGCAGCTATTGTTGAGTTTTCCATGGGTTTAGGTCTAGGATATTCTGAAGTCAGGCTAGGACCATTCTATATCAATCAATATTAATTTCTTAGGTAAATCCCACATTCAAATTATCTCTTTACCCTAGCATCCTTGAGTCCAGTAGTGAATTGATTTATCCCTTATTTGCGATAGTTCCTACAGATTACAGGGAAATACTAGTTAGTGCAACCATTCAAGTCTAAAAGAGTATTTATTGTAAAGAGAAAATATGTGTGGGAGGGGGCACAGTGAAATAATTTGCCCTCCATTTGGTACCATTTGATCTGCCAAAAAGCTTGTCAGCTACAATATTTGTTCTTCTGCTGCATCTTTTCTTAATCTTCCCTCTATTGTCTTCCTATTCCTATAATTTGTGTCCATATTTGATGTCTTCAAAATTCATGTCATTGAACATTAAACATGGATGTATTGTTGATCCTTTTTCAGATTTGATCCTGTACAATAGTATATAAAACAAACTAAAGCCCCAAAGACTGGCTTCCTTGGTAGGCCTAATATATAATAATATTAAATAACCACAGAAAATCTTATGCATAAAATTGCTGGAAATTTTTTGAGAATCATAAAAGTTAATGATTGTAACATTATTTGCTTTTCTCATATGATACAGTGAGACAAGGCTCAATAATTCTTGCTGAAAGGGATTTCATACGGTAGCAAGGAAATGATGGTGACCACCTAGGTCTGCTGCTTGCTGACCTCCTGCCTTCGAGCAGCTGTTAAATGGCCCTTCAAAAAGACAGATGAAACTACACAGGTGCAGGCTGACTTTTTCACAAGCATATGAAGAAGCAGTTGGGAGCCGTGGGCTCTGAGCCATTTGAAAATGTACTAGAGAATATACTAAAGTAAGTAAAAATTAATTGCAAACAAATCACAAAAACCTTCATTAAGCAACAATATCAAAATGTTAAGCTAATGATTTTCAACACATCCTCTATTTAGATGTATACACTTCTGAATGTGGTGTTCTCATCTCTGAACTCCTTCCAGATTTCTGTCCTTTTCAGTTTGTACCATGTCAAAGCAACACATTTGACATTCTGAAGGGACTAAAATTGTGCCTTTTAAATATACTTGAGTTTTGTGATCAAACAGAAGTCTGAAAGGGCAATACCACAGCTGTAGGATCGATGGGTAAGGTTTCAAAACAAAATGCTTACAGGATAGCCCTTATTAAAAAATGAGAAAATACTGTGGTGGGGAAGGGGGATGGAAACTTTAGCACCAATTTCCTGGCATTTTTGTCATCAATGCAGTATTCAATTTTCCTAAAATTTTTTCTTTAATAAACCTTCATAATCATCCTGTGTCCTTAGAGAAAATCTGAGATTGCCTTTTAGGATCCCCCCACCCCAGATAATGACAATAAAATTTTGTGTTGACATCTCTGTTCAAAATTAACTAGCCTCTCAAATTACCTATTGTTTGATTAGACCTTTTGTTTGTGGAAGGCAACCTAATGAGCCAAGTATATTACTGAAAGAAATTTTAGCCTTCCAGTGATCACAAAAACAAGTTCGAACATGTTTTGTGTGGAATAAACTCATTTATTAACATATACATATATTTGTACATACCCTCATACGTACTTGTTACATCCTCACTGACAGATACTATGTCTTCTAACAAGGGAGCCAATTTTCTCCAGTGATCCTATATTTACACCTTAGGAGAACAATTTATTCATGTCAGCAGTAGGGTATGATGAGACTGAAGAATGACAATCTCCTGACTGATGCCAGGAATTCTACCATGAATGCCCTCTCACAGTCTAGTAAAGGACAGGGGATAGGCAGACTAGAGTATTTAACAATTGTTAAGCCGAAGCAAGAATTACTAGGAAGGTCACTAACAAGAGAATGGTGAACTACACATTAGATGTTATGGGGGATTTCACAAGCAAGAGAGGCAATATCTAAACACACACTTGCAGCTTAATGAGACAATCAGAGTGAGGAAGCGAGAAGTGTGTGCTAGGCAGAGGGAGCAGCAGTAAGTACAACTGCAGGACCAACAAGCACTGTCGCTGAATGGCAGTTAAGGACTGACAGGCAGGTCCAGGTAGTGGAGTCAAGACAGTAAAAATGAAGGTGGTGTGTAAATAATGAAGGACATCGGGATTTAAAACTTACTCTGAAGCCAACCATCTTCAACAGATTTCTTATTTGACTGATTTGGATCAGAGAACCTGCAGGGATTTTTTACAAGTCCTCCAGGTGGTCCAATATGCAATCAGGATCAAAGACCAAACACAGAGAGTCCACATTGACGGTATGGCAGTGAATGTGATTGTGGTTTGATATGGAGTCATGGGGGAGGCAAATTAGAGACATCATTTAAACAGAACTGTGTAACTGTGTTTACTGGCAATTTTCTAAATAAAAGTAAAGAGTAGCAGGAGCACACTGAATAGGGAGTTAAATGGTGGAGGAAGAGAGTGATCATTCAGGGCAGGGTTTTTTGTATTATTTATATTTTTCTAATTTTCATTACTTTTTACATTATTTCAGCTTAGGTTCCTTTCATTCTGTTATCATTATCATGGTTTTATTTATTTATGTAGCATGTTTCCTTTGTATGAATTGAAAGATAGATAAATTTGGATTAATCGTTTCTTGGGGTGAAGGCAGGAGAGGTGGAGTGGAGTGGAGAATTAGTGTTAATAATCACACTTACAGGAAAGAGAAAAATGTCCTATAATTGATTGTGGTGATAATTGACACAACTCTTTAAAATATGCTTATACTATTGAATTGTATGGCATGTGAATTGTGTGTCACTAAAATGGTCTTTATTATATAAAGAATTGATGAAAGGGAGTTAAGGGAAAGGAAGCAGTATGTTACAGCAGACATTAGCCCAGGAACTGAACCTAGACAGTTAGAAATTGAAATCCAGCTCCACTGCTTCCAATTATTTCATATACAATAAGTCCCTATATTTAAAAATGAACTTTAAACAATATTTTTTAAATTCAACATCAGTTTATACACTTATACAATAGGTGTGAAATAATGGCCTTCTCACAAGTTGTTGCAAGGATTCAATAAATACAACACATACAGGCATTCAATAAGGGACCTGGTACATAGTAAGAGGCTAAGTACATGTTTTCATTGCTTTTTATTTAAAGTAATATGAGTATACATATTTGTCGAACTCAGTTTTGCTTAATGCTCAGATTGAGCAAATGTAACTGTAGCATGCTATGGCTGTCGCTTCACAACTAAACTAGTTTTCTCATTTGTCTTTCTTTATTAAAATAGGCATCAAAGAGTCTAAGACTTAGAAGGAAGTTCAGGTGTGAACTAGCAAAATTTATCATACCATGCAAAGATGCCTCTATGAAATACTAAGAAATCACTTTTGCTTGAGTGCTTTTAGTCTTAGAAATCTCCTAAAAATAAACTGTCTTATTCTTTAAATTGGAGCTGTTTTCATCTTTAAACTTTTCATATTTAACCTGAAAGAAAAGGAAAAATGGCAAAACATCATTAGAAATTCTGGTCTCAAACCTTTATAGGCAAAAATTCACTGCTACCAAGTTAATTCTAACTTATAGTGACCCAAAGGACAGAGTAGAACTGTCCCTGTGGATTCTCTATGGGAGTAAAAGGCTTCATCTTTCTCCTTTGGAGCAGCTGGCTGATGGTTTTGAACTGTTGATCTTATGGTTAGCTCCCCAACATGTAACCACTACTCGACCAGAGTGCCCTCTTAGAAGAAAACCACATAGTAGATTTCTTCTTTTTCTTTTTTTGTTTTTGGGCATCACTGCCCTCTGGTGGGAGTGGGAGGCCCGTCCTTGCTCCTAGAGAGCTGGTGCTAGATTTGAACCGCGAAGCCAGCAGGCCGCAGCCCCGCACTCAACCACTACACCACCGGGGCTCAGCAGTAAATTTCTTTTCCATTTGTTTGATAACATTAGGTGCTACTGAGTCGTGTCCTACTTAAAGTGATCCTATATCCAATAGAGTAAAAAACTGCCTGTCCCTGAACCATCTTCATAACAGTGATTTTGTTTGGGCCCATTGTTGCAGTCCCTGCATGCTAATCGATCTCATTGAAGGCCCTTTTTTAACTTTTCTATTGCTGATTGTGTTAGTCCGGGTAGAATAGAGAAGCAAATTCATAGACATTCATATGGATGTAAGGAAAGGGTTTATATACAATTGGAATGGGACATTGAGAAAGCATCCCAGCCCAGTCCAGTTTAAAGTCATAAGTCTGATATTAGCCCATGTGCCCGATATTAGTTTATAAAGTCTCCTTTAGACCCATGAAGTCACAGGCTAGCAGGTAGAGAGTCCCGGCGCTGGCAAGGACCTCCCCATGGCTCCTCGCTTCCAGGGCTCAGGGTCCATCAACAACTTCCAGTGGCGGTAGAAGCAACTCAGCACTGGCAGGGCTCTCCACGTGGCTGTTCCAGCTTCAGAGGTCTGATTCCATCAGGGTAAGGCCATCTGGATCCTCCTCCAGCTCCTCGGATGCTTCCATCTTGTCTTGTCCTTAGTTCTTTTCTCAGAGACTGACTCCCAACAACTGGGGAGATAGCTTCTCATCTCTATAAGGGAAATACCACTAGATTTCCCAGAAGTCTCAGGAGAAAGCCATGCCTACATGGAGGCCTCATTGGCTATTCAATGGCTATCTCTAGATTAACAGGCTAGACTCTACCCCTACATCTCAGTCATAAAATTGACATATCGAATACATGACCACCCACTGACTTCCTATTTTCTTAAGTATGAAGTCCATTTCCAGGACTGGTTCTGTCTGATAATATATATGACATACAATGCTATTCTCACTGTTCACTACTTTTCGAAGCATGATGCCTTTTTCCAGGGATTGATTTCTATTAACAATGTGTCCAAATTACACGAGACAAGATATCATGTAATCTTTGCCTCTCTCAAAGTCTCCCTCACCCTTACCTCTAAGGAATTTTCTGGCTATCCTTTTCAAGACAGATTTTTTTGTTCTTTCACGAATCCTTTGTACTTTCAAATTCCTTGTCAACACTATAATTCAATGGCGCAGATTCTTCCTTGGTTTTCTTTATTCACTATCCAACTTTTTCATCAGATGGTTGGAAAAAATAGATGAAACCATAAAAGAAAAACCCTGCACATCTGTTACCTTTCAATCATACACATATTAAATGGGTTAGAAATGAATCATTATTTGTTTCTTGATAATGTCATTTTTTGTTACACCTGAGCATGTTCAAGGTACCAAACCTTGTAACTAGAGCTAGATTTAAATGATCTTATGAGCAACAAATAAATAATGAGTATGATTTCACATGATTTCAAAGATTTGAAGGTGATTGAAATGATCTATATTAAATGATCTCATGCACTCAAATAAGTAATAGGTCTAGTTTTTAGCATTATTTGGAAGACAAGTACCTGAAACTGTGATTTCTTTGAAAGTGTGTCTGAAATCTCATACTATTTGAGTAAAATAAGTATCTCCTGCAGACTTACAAAGCATTATACTCACTTTGAGGAGGTTTTTTTTACAATGACTCAATTTTGTAATTACACAGTATAGCTGATTACATGTACTTATACTAATTATGCAATAAAACATAATTACACTAATTATATAAACACGATCAACTTAAAAGTCAATTTTATAGAATCCAAGAGTGTTCTCAAATAACAAAGGTAAGAGACTATGTTTTGTAGAACTGCTAAATCAAAATATCCTCTAATATGCTGTGACCATGAACATTATAGCCCAGGTTGTAACTTTTCTGGGCTTTCCAAACCATTTTAGTCTCAGCTATCTTTTTCATTTCAGGCAATTCTGTAACATTCTTGGTATTCTCTATTAAGATATGTATTAAAAGTAAAATCAGTTGAGAATTTGCATTAAGTCATGCTATGAAGAATAGCTCGAGGTCAGGAAAATATTGAATGAAATAGTTCTGTTCCTGAAAAATTACAGATTTTTCTGATGGACAAAGTGGCTTGGAATAATATTGCTGGTTGATTTTAAATTGACAATGGTATCTTATACTCCAATACATGAGAGAAGCTTTCAAAATATGGATCATTCATAATTTTCAGCTTAAAATTCCTCTATAAAGAAGATAAATAATAAAAGAAGATAAATATACAGAACAGCACTTGATAGTTATGAAAATCTGTGACAATATCTTGAAAAAATGAGAATATGTGGCAATGTCTTTTGAAAAAATGAGAATGAGTGGATGAAGTCAGTTTTTCTTACTATAAAAGACATGTGTAAAAAATGATGTCAGGAATTCTTATTCCTGTACCAAATATAAAAAGGGATAAAAAATATCTTGTCAGATAAAGCCCCCTTTATCCAGCATGATCACAGGAGCTTTTTAAGTGAACATGTTCATCACTCATACTATCAAGCTTGTGAGGTCTATTATTGGGACTTTGTTGAGAATTAAACAGTTATGTACATTTAGTACCATTTTTCTAGGATACATTCCCTGAAGTGAAATTGCAGTGTCAAGAATTATGAACATTTTAGAGTTCCTGTTCAATATTTTGAAAATGTTCTCTGAACGGTTTATATTCATTTTCTACTTCTATTGAAACAATCAACTTGAAGTGCCCCAACTATCAACACTTTTCAAAACACATCATCGACCTTCTTTCCCTTTTCTTTCTCACCAGAATCTGATGGTTATGTTTTCTTTTCAAAACTTGCTCTGTTCTACTGTGTTCATGGTCCCTTCTCTTCCAAATAACATTAAGTGGTTGATAAGCCATTTGCAGTAGTTGATTAGGCATGTTGGATTTGTCAATAGATTTTCCCCCCCGCAATTCACCTTACCCCCTGGAGCTGACCATAGATGAAGGTCTATGCCATATGGATATATGCTCCTTCAAAAGAGGCATAGACAAACAAGCAAGCAAACAAACAAACAAAGGTTTACTCAGCGACCTCTGGATTACTCTTAAAGATTATCTTGCATTGATTCATCATTGGTTTTTATTCCTGTTCTGGTATCTAGATTGATAAATTTGTAATTACAAAGTGTTAAATTTGACCCTACTTTAGTTTTCTTTGGTTGGGGATGAGAGAGGGGGAGAAAAGGGGAACCTATCACATGGTTAGATATATAGCAACCCTCAAAGGAAAAAAATGACAGACATGTCGGTGAAGGGAGACAGTGGACAGTGTAAGATACGAAATAATAACTATATATAATTGATCAAGGATTCACTAGGGTGAGAGGGTGGGGGAGGGATCAGGAAAAAGGAATTTATAACAAAGGCTCAAGTAAAAAATGTTTTGAAAATGATAATGGCAGCATATATACAAATATGCTTGATACAAGCAATGTATAGAATGTTATAAGAGCCAAAGATCCCTCAATAAAATGAGTCAAGTAGAAAATAAATAAACAAAAATCAGACACCCCCCCAAAAAAAAGAATGCAGGTATTCAGACAAACTAGAAATACACATCTACAAACTGAGAAAAAAGTTCCTAATAATAGTGGTGTCTGATTAATAAATCCTTACTGTGAAGCTTTGGTGACACAGTGGTTACGTATTCAGCTTCTAGTTCAACAGGTCAGTCTGACTGACCTGCCCAGCCACCCAATAGCTGAAAAGTATGACGGTTTGATTCTGTTAAGATTATAATCTTGGAAACCTCATGGGTCAGTTCTACTCTGTCCCATAAGATCCTATGGATCATGATGAACTTGATGGTACCCCAAAACAAAAACAAGAAACAATACTTTTGAAGCAAACATTGTGCTGAGTGCTTGGTATTATTCAGTAGTATTTCTTGAACTTTGAGGTGCAGATGAAACTTATGATTAACTTGTTAAACTGAAGATTATGATTCTGTAGACCTACAAAGGGGATCAAACTTTTGTTTCTAACATGCTCGCAAGTGACATCAATGCTGCTGATTTGTGGACTGCAATACGGTGAATTATTCTAGTCATAGCCTTGTAGGAGACCTGTTGTTATAGTGGCTAACAGTCTGACTATGATGCACAAGATCTGTCACTCTATGGAAGAAAGACCCAGCTTCCTACTCCCATTTACAATTATAATCTTGGAAACACACAGGAACAGTTTTCCCTCATCCTATGAGTCTGCATCAACTCAATAGTGGTGTGATTTTGTTTTTTTAGCTGTTAGTTTTTGTTACTCCCACCATATGACCTTCATTTCCCTGATGGGTCTGGGTAAGATGCTGAAAGAAGGTAGTGCTTGATGTATATATTCTGTTTTGAGTGATAGATAACAGAGTTAATTGTGATTGTCATACTTCTGGGTATAAAATCACCCAGCTCAAAAGCAGAAATGGGGATTTTACTAGTAGCAAGAAAGAAGAGCTAAGAGCGAGTTCTCTTTGCTTTTGAGCCTGAAGGTGGCTTGTGGAGTGGAGCACCTCTGAGCACTTAATTGGGGAGCTAATAAAAGGGGTATCTTCAGATGTAAGCTTATAGTGCCTTTGGGGAATTTATTTTCAACTCTAAAAGAGCTTTGTAGGACTGAACCCCGGTGGCGTAGTGGTTGTGTGCTGGACTGGCGCCTACTGGGTTGGAGGTTCAAATCCAGCAGCGGTCTCCAGGAGCAAGACTGTGCCTCCTACTCCCACCACCAGGAGGCAGTGATGCCAAAAACGAGCTTTGTAATATTGCATGAACAGCTCAGAAGAAAGGATATTTGACTAAGATCACTGGAGAGGGAGAGAGACGAGAGAGAGAGAGAGAGAGAGAGAGAGAGAGAGAGAGAGAGAGAGAGAGAGAGAGAGAAACAGAGGAGAGACTTTATTTACTAGGTAGCTGCATCCTGAGAATTTCTGTTCTGAATTATAACCTGATCACTTCCCTAATAAATCCAATAATTGGGCTCTGTGTGACAATAGCAATAAAAGATTAAACCCCACCACATAAATAGAGTGCCATGGCGGGACTGTTAGGTAAAAGCAGTGGAAGGTGAAGCAATACTTGTGGCAATCAATCTTGAGAACTAAAGGAAATCAGGTGTGATCTCCAGTGTGATACTGAGTATACTTTTAGTGACAAAAACTTACCTCATTGAATACTCAAAACAGTCACACTATACAAGGGAGAATATTTAACTAGGGAAAGGTCAATTCATCCCATTGTCTCAAAGTGTTAGATGAAGACTGAACTCATCTCCCTGTTATCACAACATCCTACTTCTCAATTTCACTTATGTAAGAAAAATACTTTTACACTTATTATGGCAAGCTTTTATACTTTCTGAAAGGACAGTGTTGGAAATGAATGATCACTGAACCCACCAAGTAATCTCCTTTGGTTTCCGCTTCTCTGAAAGTTGGGAAGGATTAGACCAATATTTTTGTTGGCTTGGTATGGACACGAATGATCAGAAAACTGCATCTGTAATTGATTAGTCATCCAGACAGGGAGGCCAGGGCAGTGACGGAGATTGATTTTGTTTGAGACTGTGGTATTGGCCTTTGGCAGAACCTGTACTTGCAAAAATGGCCCCGAGTAAAGTCTAGGGAGGCCAATTCTCTGTTAGGGGAGTGAATCCCCTGAGTTCACTGGGGACTTGACAGGCGAGCAAATGAATGTTGCCTGGCAGGGTTTAGTTATATATCTGAAAGTAACTTAATATTTGCCTCCAAACTAAAGGAATCTGGGAATCACTCATATTTGGAGGACGCATCAATGATTTGGAAGGAGAGTGAAAAGACAGCAAATGTCAATGTAAACTATTCTAAGTCCTTACCTCTGCACTCCAGGAATAGGAACCCAAGGGACTGGCTAAAATAGAACATTTAGAGCTAAGAGGCAGAGGTGAAACCCACATTATACTTCAGGATACTATATCAACTATTCCCTTTGTGGAGCTCCATGCAAAGCCGGAAACTCGGCTACTTTCATATCAGAATACATTTCAGGCATGTACTTTATTTTCCATATGTTGACATTATCTTCTGAGTTTTTAAAATGTATGAACATAGCTTGTTATTCACTGGGTGTGTTAGTTTTATTTATAGTTTTAACAATTTGCCATTTCCCATTTGGTTTTATCTTCACTTGTTCTAGGATAGGTTTGAGATAACTTGAGAATAGTAATAAAATAAAAATATTCAAATAGTAAACATGATGTATCTGCTAGAGCCCCAACCAGATTCATATAGCTTTCACTCCCTCACTCCTCACAAGAAGTCTTGGGAAAACCAAGCTCAGTCTCACACAGGAGCTTCTTAGAAATACAGAATTCCAGCCCCACTGGCCCATATGTGCCCTTGCATACCTACATATATTTTGACAAGCTTCCCCACATAATTTGCTTGCATGTTAAAACTTCATAAATACTACTTTACAGTAAGTCAGGGTTTATTTCTTTTCCCTGTGGCAGATATGTGCTATGATGTACATACCTACTAGGGTGTGAGGTTTTCATTTTTAAGCTGTAAAAATTTGTATAAGTGTGGAATTGTTCTGTATAAAATGTGTCTTGCATGTTTTTGCAGTCCTTAAGTCAGAAGGACAGATGTACACACCAACTATAGCCAAATACAAATGAGAATTTTTCTGTTTCATTATTAAGCCAAGAAGTTGCATTTCCCCTCAAAATTGTAAAATTGGAAGACAATTTAAGTAAGGGGCCTCTATATTCATAAATACCTAATTACAAGAGCAACAAATGTACAAATATGCTTGAAATACATTGGCTATATATGTGGATTGTTATAAGAGTTGTTATGAGTCCAAAATAAAATGAGATTTTTTTTTGTCTTTTGTTTTTGGTGGCACCACTGCCCTGGTGGGAGTAGCAAGCCCAGCCTTGCTGCTGGATCTGAACTGTCAAACTTGTGGGTCGCAGTCCCGCAAACTACCACTGAGCCACCAGGGCTCAGCCAAAATGAGATTTAAAAAAAAAAGAAACTTTCCTTCTTGTCTATAAGATTCTTGAATAAGATGCCAACTTGTTTCTTTTAATGGCATTTGTCAAATGATTGATCATTTAAAATGTAGGTATCTAGCTCCCTAATATCAGAGTGAAGTCTTTCAATAAATAATTATTGCATATGTGGGTATGTTTTACTCATTATTTACCTCTTTCATATAATAACAAGGTAAAATAAATATAAAGATTTGGTCAAACACTTGTTAGAGAGGTTGAAGCCATTACCAAATTGAACATTATCGTTTAGTTCATCCATGATCCATCCTTGGAGTAACAGAGTTGAATTCAACATCTCGGAATTAGTGAAGTTATTTAATTTATTATTTTCACTTGTCATGATATGAAAGTCAAGGTTCTGGGATTTATTATTAATAGAACAAGTAGACATTATTTTTCCTGACATATTCTATATGTTAAGAGTCTGGACATGAAAGTATACTGTTATACATTGGTGAATTACATTAGTGACATTATTTCAGTATATATGGAATATAATTCATATGCGTGTGAGAGAGAGAGAGAAGCATCCTCCTCAAGATTGTCCCATCAGTAATTATGTCACCTCTCTTGAAGTGTATTTAATATTGCAACTGCATAAATATCTTAATTTTTTTACTTGACATGGAGACAAAAGATATGTCCTATTAACAGAATTTGTAAGGGTCAAATAGACAGTAATATTAAATAATCACTTCTACAAATGAGCCACTTCAGGACTTTTGAAATGGTAGAACTGAGGGCTTTTATCATCCACCCCTTTAAATATTAAATTAAAGCATTGGCAAGTGTCAAAATAAATCTTGTATGGACTGGGGAAGCTAAAGATTTGAAAAAATCTGAAACGTGTTTATTTTAAAGCTAATAAAACTAACTGAAACTTAGTAAGAAATATTGATTTTAGGATACTATATCTTAATCTACTCTCCATTTTTTTTCAGTTCCTAACCAAAAGCAACATCACTGCCATCAAGTGTATTCCAACTAATCATGACTGTGTGGGACAGGCTACAATGGTTCCCCATGGGTTTTTGAAACTATAAGTCTGTACAGGAACAAGAAGCCTCCTCTTTCTCCTACAAAGCAGCTGGTGGATTTGAGTTGCTGACCTTGCATATAGCAGTCCAGCATGTAACTGCTAAGCTACAAGTCACAATGAGAACAAATTCCTATAGTCACGGGAACACTAGATTAGACTTACATTCCAAAAAAGCAAAATTGATTACCCTTGAGTTGATTCTGACTTATAGAGATTGGGGCAGAGTAGGACTGTTCCGTAATGCCTCCAAGACTGTAAATCTAATGAAAGTGGACTACTACACCTTTCTCACATGGAGCAGAGAGTTTTAACCTTTTGGCTAATAACTAAGTGCTTTATCACTATGCCACCAGGGATCTGATCACAATTTCTAGAGTAGTATCACTCTTTGACCTGTTTCAACTTTCTGAGAAGAAAATCCCCACTCACAGAGAATTAATGCATTGCCAATATTTGATTTTCCTAGAAGCTTCCCGGGGGGGGATGTTTTTAGACCTAACAGATAGTTTGTTCTTTGGAAAAGTCCTATCTAAAGAGTATGTGTGAAAACAATTAGTGGCAATTGTTTAACATTGAGATTGTTTTTCAATAGACAAGTATGTAGATGTGTTTCTCCTTTTGTTAGCTCTTTCATGTCATAGATAATCATGTGAAAGAAATGGATTTGGTCACATTCTTAGTTGATGTACTTGAAACCCCTGTCCAAAATATAATATCAGTTGGGCTGACCACACATTTGAAGATGTGGGTAAAAGATAATTTATAAGAAATCATGAATAGCTTTGAATAATTCAGGAGTCTTGTTGGGTTATGCTTTGTTCTCCTAACTGCAAGAGAATTAGATAATTCTTTCTACTTATGCAAAGATTTGCACCTAAGAACCCAAGTCTGTCCAATGTGGTCATTATGAGTCAGAATTGACTCGATGTCAGTGGGTTTTAATAAATTTAAATACTCCCAGGAAATCAAGAAAGCCAAATGTATATGTAGAACTGTGTGAAAGTTTGGGAAAGACTTGAGTAAAAATCAGTCTCTTACCTTTGGCTGAAATTGAGAATTTTCATGAACAGAATTTTTTTAAGTGTATGCTTAATTTTATTGAAAAATACTAAACTGTTTTTGAAATTTCAGTGTAGTGTTACCAGATTTTTTTAAAAAAACTTTTTATAGTGAAGATTTACAGAGCAGATCCATTTTACTTCCCAAAATTCTTATGTAATTTTAAGATAGTTCTATATTGCTTCCTTTAAAAAAATCCTTTTATTAAGGGCTCATACAAGTTTTATCACAATCCATACATAAGCCCATTGTACATTTATCTGTACATCTACTGCCCTCATCATTCTCATAACATTTGCTTTCTATCTAAAAAAACATCGGCTCTTCATCTTTTTCCTTCCATCGCCTGTCCCCCACCCTCATAAAGCCTTAATAATTTATATACTATTATTACTTTTCCATGTCTTAAACTGTCTGATGTCTCCCTTCATCCACTTTCTAGTTGTCCATACCCCAGGGAGGAGGTTATAAGTAGATCTTTATCATCAGTTCTCCCTTTCTACTCCACTCTCCCTCCACCCTCCTGGTATTGCCACTCTCATCATTGGACCTGAAGGAATCATCTGTGCTGGATTCCCTATGTTTCCGACTCCTATTTGTGCTAACATATATCCTCTGGTCTAGATGAATTTGTAAGGTAGAATTGGGATCATGATAGTGGGAAGGAAGAAACATTAAAGAATGAGAGGAAAGGTGAAGGTTTCATCATTGCTACACTGCACCCTGACTAGTTTGTCTCCTTCCTCCGACCCCTCTGTAAGGAGAAGTCCATTGCCTACATATGGACTTTGAGTTCCCAACCTGTACTCCCCTCGTTTACACTAATGCAATTTTTAGTTCATTGATGTCTGCTACCTGATACCTTCGACACCTCGTGATCATAAAGACTGATGTGCTTCTTTCATATGGACTTTTTTTTTGCATCTGAGCTATATGGCTGCTTGTTTAACATCAAGCCTTTTTAAGAGCCCCAGTGCTTTATCTTTTGATAACCAGGCACCATCAGCTTTCTTCACCAAATTTGCTTATGCATACATTTGTCTTCAGTGATGTCAATGGGAAAGTGAGCACACAATGATATGATTTTATGTTATTTGATGGCTGATTCTTGACCCCTTTAACACCTAATGTTCATATGGGCTGGTGTGCTTCTTCCATATGAGATTTGTTGTTTCTGAGCTATATGGCCTTTTGTTTATCTTCAAGCCTTTAAGACCCCAGATGCTACATCTTTTGATAGCTGGGCACCATCAACTTTCTTCACCACCATTGCATAGCATGAACAGAATTTTTTAAAACCAATTTGTAAATCACTTGACTGAGGCTGAAGACATAGCCACCATGCACACAACCCCTTGATACCGATGGAAAAATCTATTACAGCCCTTTAAAAGTCCTGGTGGTGACATGGTTATGCATTGGGATGTAAACCACAGGGACAGCAGTTCAAATCATCAGTCATGGAACAAAGATGAGGCTTTCTACTATTGTAAAGAGTTACAGTCTTGTAAACTCTCTATGAATTAGAATGAACTTGATGGCAATTAGTGCAATGCACAAACATCAGATGACCACAAGTTTAACCAAGAGAGAACACATTGGTCTCATCCTCATATACATCTAAGAAGATAAACTTCACAGAATTAGACAATAAAATATATCAAATAAACACAAAAAAACTCACAAGCAGTAACAAAAGATGAAAACCATAAAACTGTGGGGAAAGGCAGTCTAATTTGAAGATTTCATAATACAATATATAAGGAGCTTCAAATTTTGTAGTAAGGTTCCATTAACTTGTACTCGCATTTTCCTATGATATAGTGAAGCTCCTTTATATTGCATAAGATACCCAGTTTTCAACTAAAGACACACACACAAAAAGTAGGACTCATTTACAGGGAAGAAGAATAGCAAAACAAAGCAATATAAACTACCTCTGGGGAGATCCTAAGGGTCTAGACAAATACTAATAATCACCTATTATGAATATATTTAAAGAACTGCAACACTGTCTAAATAAGGAAACTGATATTTCACCCAGGAGAAAATATAGGAAGAGATAAAGAACCAGATGGAAATTCTGCCATTGAAAAAGGCAATAGCTGAAATGAAACATTCACTGGGAGGGTGGAGTAAGCAAATGAAGGGACCAATTACACAAAGGGAGAAGGAGAATCCAACACCATAGATTGGCACAAGTCAGAGGTCAGACATGCCTTTGCCCTCCATCCTTCCCCCCCACTCCCCATCTTGGCATCAACTATTTCTCACCTTGTACTCTACTATGCTCCTGGGTTCAACAATTGGTTACAATGGCCACATAGAACTCACAGAAAATGTTCAGATTTATGGGGATTTATTAGGGGAGTCAATAGGTTGATACAAGCCAGAGTTAGAAAACATTAAGGATACAGTTATTTGTTTGTAGCAGCACGTATTCTCAGCCAACAGCCACATCCCTTTCTGGGCCTCACCCACTCGGTCAAAATGTCCTTTGCATCTGTGTTCCAAGAAGCCCAATTGCTACTGTGCTTCACCGCCACCACCATGATCTCAACAGCATGGCTTCTCTGCTCTTGTGCCTCTGACTCTACAGAAAGGAATCTCATAGACACTCCACTTGTAATTTTTCTTTCTTTTATTTCCTTCCTCTGGATTTCTTTCTTTTTTTAAAAAAATACTTTTTATGGGTAGCGCCTACAACCATCAGAGGCAGTGATGCCTCCCACAAAAAAATACTTTTTAGGGTTGCGTCCCGGTGGTGTACTGCTTGAGTGTGGGACTGCGGCCTACTGGGTAGGCGGTTCAAATCCAGCAGCAGCCCTCTAGGAGCAAGTCTGTGCCTCCTACTCTCACCAGAGGGCAGCGATGCCCCCCCAAAATACTTTTTATTAGGGGATCTTGCATCTCTTATCACAATCCTTACATTCCCCTAATGTGTCAAGCATTTTGCACATATGATTTTCAAAGCATTCTCCTCCCATTTGAACCCCTGATATAAACTCCCCGTTTCTTACCATGCCCACTCCCACACACCCTTCTTTATGAACCATTGATAAGTTATAGAGTATTTTTTCATATATCGCATCGTCCTCCATCATCCCTTACCCACTTTCCCATTACTTGTCCCACGGGGTGGTGGGGGGAGATTGATACTTTTGATCAATCCCCTCCTTCCTCCGCTCCCTTAATCCTCCTGCTATCTCTACTCTCCTTGTTGATTCTGAGGGGTTTTTCTATCCTGGATTCCCTTTTATCTGTAGCAATGTGCATGCTCTGGTCTAATCTGACCTGTAAAGTAGAATTGAGGTCATGATAGTGTAGGGAGGAGACCACAAATGAGAAAGAGGAAAGGTAAATGTTTCTTTGGCGCATTGTATCTGC
Organism: Nesogale talazaci; assembly: GCA_004026705.1. Classification (NCBI taxonomy): domain Eukaryota; kingdom Metazoa; phylum Chordata; class Mammalia; order Afrosoricida; family Tenrecidae; genus Nesogale; species Nesogale talazaci. The sequence goes on from PVJH01000632.1 coordinate 280,979, forward strand.
ATGCCTATCTACAGAAGATAGGCAGGATAAACAATTTGGAGATGAGAAGAATGGGACCAGTGGTTCCTGAGGTGATAAAAGAGAAGTGGGGGTAGGACAAAGAAAGCCAGTTGGGGAAAAGGGACCAACCCAGGGACAATGAAACAACAAGTGAACAAAATCAATGAAAGGAAGGTCACAGGATGCCTAGTGGGGCTCAATCAAAGGCCAGGTAGCAGCAAAGAATTAATAAACCTGAATGAAGGCCCAACCTGATTTTAGGGCATGAGGAAAGGAAAAAGGAAATAGAGGAAAGACCCTAAATATAGGCATGTGTGTATATATATAGATAGGTAGATATGATATGATATGATATGATGTGATATAGATATAGATACAGATAAGAATATACATACATATATACACATATATAAAGTGAGAGGGGAATAGAACTATACACTCATATCTATATGCTAAGAATTAAATTTGCAGATGAACTTTGGGCCTCAAATTAAGTACTCTCTTAACACTTCTTTCTTGATGGCCTCTTTAGTCCTTCTTCTTGCTTCTGAGGTGGTTTTCTTATACCCAGAAGATGGAAAAACTGACCAACACTGAATTGGAGCCCTCTACAGCATATTTGCATGGCCCCATCTAATCATTTGGTGAAAATTAAAGAGGAATGTATAGAACAATTATAGGTTATTAAATTAACTTCATAACAGGGTTTCAATAGTATATTTTACAAGCAGACAGACTGTGGATTTGAAGATAAATCAATTAAATTATCCAGTCTGTGCACTAAACATAAACAATAACGAAGAAAAATGAGCAAAGCATTAAAAAACCTGTAAAGCACTAACTAGTTCATCAATATATGTTAAATGGAAGTCCTACAAGAAGAGGAAAGAACTCTGCTGGCCTGTTGGATTATGCACAGGCTTACTGATGAAAAACTGAGCACTTGATCACTGCCACCTGGGCTCCTTATTATGGAGAAGGGGTATGGAGTATTATGGAGTATTGGTCATCTGTAGCAAAAAAAACATTCCCCCCCTTTAATTATAATGTCTTAAATTTTTCTTTCTTATTGAATTGTAATTTTGTGGGATGTAGAACAGTTGGTTGACAGGCTTTTTCTTTCAGAACCTTGATTATACCCCTACTGAATGAAATAGACTTGTGAGTGAGAAATGAATTCACGCATCCACATCATTCATACAAACGTATACAATTAAAAAAATGATTCATTTACAAAGGAGGCACCCATGTTATCCTTCAAGTATCAAGTATCAGCTCCCCGTTTTCCTGCTAAGTTCAACTCTGACTTCTGTGATATCTTTACCAACTGACTGAGATCATAAA